>MU589826.1:3300099-3310099 GCA_024362625.1 Silurus asotus
AATGGAATCTCAGGAGTAGCAGAGCCAGAATGAGAGAATTACAAAGCACAATTGTGAGCAGAGTGCAAGCAGGGATCTTCTGGGAAATTAGTGTGGGAAGGGGGGAATAAAACACAGCTCTGCCCCCTGCTGGACACTTTATGATTTTAAAGTACCAATAAATAGCCTGCACTATTTAAATGAAGAAGGCCAGCAGACCATAAAAAGCCAAAAGCTTGCTGAGGTATTTTATTATGTCAGTCGAAATATTTTATAACCAGTGCAAAATAAAGGGTAAAGATAAAGGGTTCTACTAAAGTTATGCTACATCCTGGACAACTGAAGCTTGTGTATAGTCGTACTGTGACCTTCAGAACAGCAGTTTCTGAGATGAACGAAAGCTTTCATCTACATATTTAATCTACATATGCTATACATTTTATAATTTGCTATTCTACATGAAACACAGTGATGCACAGTGTACAACATGCTTATTGACTCAACATGTCTATGAGATATAATTATCTCATAGACTTAAATGGAGAGTTATCCAGGCTAATACTAGTAAATTATGGCATGCCACAAGGTTCAGTTCTGGGACCCCTGCTTTTCACAATATGCATGCTTTCCTTAGGAAATATTATTAGAAGGCATGGAATTAGCTTCCATTGATATGCTGATGATACCCAGCTATATATCTCATCAAAACCAGGTGATACAGCATTATTAGCTCACGTAACTGAGTGTGTTAAAGAAATAAGAGATTGGATAACCCATAACTGTCTACTAATAAATTCTGATAAGATGGAGATTTTGGTCATCGGCCCAAAAACCAGTACACAGCAGCCCCAGCATCTCAACCTCATGACCTCCAAAATAGACTACTGTAATGCATTACTAGGTGGATGTCCTGCATCATTAATAAACAAGCTTCAGTTAGTTTAGAATGCGGCAGCCAGAGTTCTTACAAGGGCAAGAAAATATGATCATAAAACCCCAATCTTATCGTCCCCACACTGGCTTCCTGTTAAGTTTCAAATAGACTTCAAACTACTGCTTCTCACTTATAAAACACTAAATGGTTTGGCTCCAATGTATCTCTCCAGTCTTTTAACACACTACAATCCATCACGCTCCCTGAGATCTCAAAACTCTGGACTTCTAGTAGTTCCTAGAATAGCAAAGTCCACTAAAGGCGGTCGATCATTCTCACATTTAGCTCCTAAACTCTGGAATAGTCTTCCTGACGGTGTTCGGGGTTCAGACACACTCTCCCAGTTTTAGTGCAGATTAAAAACTTATCTTTTTAGCAAAGCCTACACATAACACACATCACATCATAACCTTGTGCTCCAGAACATCTGATCACATGCACATTATCAACTTGTGTTTGTTAATATCATGAACAGCAGCTACGCTAATTCCTCTCCTCTGCTTCTCTTTCTCTCCCCATCCCGAGGCATCCTAAGGTTGGCCAGCTCCAGTCACGTCCCACCTCATGAAGATTATGGACCTTTGAAAAAGTAGATGCCGAACTCGCAAACATCCCGAACCATCTAGAGACGTTCCAGTGCCAATTGGATCCCGCTACATGTGTGGAGTTTTGACATTAGACCTCCTGGAGAGTTTAAAGGCTCTGGCATGGAGAAGCTGGTGCTGGATCTGTGATGATCACAGATGTTGAGCTCATTAGCTCCTAGTTTTATAACCAGAATGACTGTAGAAAGAACATTAGATTACAATTAAACCCACACTATATGAATGCCTGATCATAAGATTAACATGAGCTGCTTTTTGAATATCCTAATAAACATTTAGTCCCTATTTACTGTTATTCTATCCTCCACATTCTGGGAAGATGTTCAGAGATGATGTGTGTTAACCCATTGATAATGCAAAGTCAAGTACTGTGTAGATGAATTGAGGAGGCCTGGGGTGTAGTCAGCGTTCCAATTCACCAAAAGTGTTTAATAGGGTTATGGAGCTCTACAGGAGGTGATCTTCCACTCCAACCCATCTAAAGCACATGTTCATGGAGCTGGCTTTGTGCACAGGGGTATGGTCAGGTATGCTGAAACAGGTTTTGGACCTCCAAGCTCAAGTGAAGGGATTCTACCACATCCAGAGACATTCTATAGAACTGAGCACCTCTGACTTTGTCCTTTTGATCGACTCATGTGCTGTGGTTTGTTTGTGTGATGCAAAATAAACCTAGAGATCACAAACACGTGTGTAAACTGAAGAACCATTTCGGAGCCCAAAGAAGTGGACATCCAAATAAATTCCCTGAGAAATATAATCCTGTATTTTCTGTATTTGATTCAAAACACAATGTGTCCATGCATAAAATACGACAAAGGTCTGCTAACATTGTTTTTTTTTTTTTGCTTTACAATACAGTTACACAAAAAAACCCGCTCCGATATCAGTTCCACATCCTGTGAATTTTTATTATGTCATTATTATTGCTTTAATTACCATGGCTACCGGTTTAGACACCAGCTAATATTATAGATTATAACGCAATTAATATTCCTTAAAATAAAATAAAAAAAGGACCGACTGTGGTGATAAAGTGGCACCTAAAAAAAAATTGCACTAAAATCTCCTAGCTGTTAAACTCCCACTCACCAGAAATAATAAAAAATATATAATCATACAATACTTGTTATTATTAATACGCCACAATCATAAAAAAAAAAAAAAAAAAAAAAAAAAAAAAAAAAAAAAAGGAATGGAATGGAATGGGGAAAAAATAAAATAAAAGTTCCGGTTTAAGTCCTGCAGAGGGCAGAGGTGGTAAGAAACACTTGGAGCTCCGATTTGCCACAATGAAAAAGGAATGAAAAGAAGGAAAACTGATCACTTTAGCATGTTGTTCTTCCTTTTAAGATTGCTCAAACTAAACAAAAGGCGGCAAAGGAAGGAGGGATGTATGGGGGGAATAAAGGTAATGGCAGGGTTGTTAAGCAAGAAAGAAAGAAAGAAAGAAAGAAAGAAAGAAAGAAAGAAAGAAAGGGAGGGGAAAAAAAAAGAAGAAAAAAAGCACACCAGTCATCTATTTTCCTTGTTTTGAAGGCATTGTGGTTTGTTTCTTTTTTTTTTTGGTAGGTCTTCTTCAGAAAGACTGGTCATTAGTCAAGAAGAGAGAGAGAGAGAGAGAGAGAGAGAGAAAGAGAGAGAATGTCAGCATATTACCACACAAACCACTCAATTTTGTAAAACTAAAGGCACTGTCTGAAGGCCTCCCATTTTTCTCCCGGTCAACTTGTTCCCACATTTTCATTTATAAGAGAATGCAGCGTTTCTTGGGTTTGGTCTCAGGAGGCTCCAGCGCAGCCAAGATGGCTTCATCAAAAACATTCTTCAGTCCTCTCTGTATGGAGCAACAGAAAGAGATGGAGAAAGTATGTGAACACTATATACAATGAAACTCTTATCTTATACATACTTTTTTTCTTCATGGAAAAACGAATCCTTACTGCAATTGAGTCAAACAGTATTTAAACAGTAAATAGATAAAAGACCTTCGCTTGAATACTTACTACCTTTAATTTAAGTTTTTTCTGAGTAAAAGCTTTTTCTGTTGCCTTTGAGAGCATCATGTCATCATATCTATAGGGTTCTTTACTGTGTAGTAGGAAAGCATGAGGAGCCTCGAGTGTCTATATATTTAAGTGCCTTCTGACTTCTAACACACGACTTAAATAAATCTAGATGTTCATTTCCTGTTCTGTCTCAAGAGAGATGCAGCTCTACCTCTGCCATGTTAATCTTTAATCTATGTGACTCCCAGGACACGTCTCGGCCTCTGTAGTGTTGTTTTTTAAGAATCGCTAAATTGCTTTGCTTGACTGCACTGGTTACTTTATTCTGATCTAAAGACACACATTTTCCTGCTGATTAACTCTGAGCCTTATACAATCAGGTGGTGAATAAATGTATCTGTGTCTAAAATGGTTTTAAAATGTGCACGTTATATGTATGTGTACAGGATATGTGCATATCACCTAAAATAAAACTATAGAGTTATGCGGTTTGCTGATTATAACTGAAGAAAGAGTTTTTTTTTCTGTATGTTCTGTATATATTCACCTGTGTGAGGGCAGAGCACTCCACATATTTCACCGCTCTTAGGTCTCTGGCCAGTTTGTCTCCGCTCTCGGGCGACAGTGGACGCTGTTTGTTCTTGGCGAGTTTCTCCACCGTGTTATTGTCATCTCTCAAGTCGACCTGCGTACCAACCAGCAGGAATGGAGTTCGGGGACAGTGATGGGAGATCTCTGGTACCCACTGTATGAGAAATGACAAGAGCAAATGATGTGTCTCGAAGTCGCGACGGAAAATTACACACGATGCCATTCATACATTTTTATGCGATGAGTAATCATTCTATCTAACTATATAAAAAAATTAGATTTTACAATAAATAAAAATATGCATTGATTGCACACCAACCTTTTCTCTGACGTTCTCGAAAGAGGAGGGCGAGACAACAGAGAAGCACACGAGAAAAACGTCTGTCTGAGGGTAGCTCAGGGGCCGTAGTCTGTCATAGTCCTCTTGGCCTAAATGGAGAAAATGTTAACGACAATGCAACAATTAGGAGATGGAGAAGATCTATGAAATTGGATCTGACTACGTTCACCTCTGTTTGTTAATTCAAAGTGACTAAACAGTATGGAAGCTCCTAGTCTTTTATGTTTTTTGAGACACTTGCATGTTCCATTTGTTTCTATGCAACAAACTCTACAGCAAAAAAACAACATAAGGAACAGACACTGAATGGAGGAAAGTTCTGTGGAGAGATGATGTTAGCAGACTGCCTCACCCCCACAGTCTAACATGGACAGGGTGTAATGGTTTGGGGTTGTTTTGGATCAGGGAATACTGGAGACTTATTCTGGGTGAAAGGAACCAATATGGCAACCATTCCATACTTCAACAACATGCAGTTCTCTCTGGACTGCAGCTCATTGAAACTGACTTTACCATACAAAACAATGAACAGAAGCATTATTTAGAGTCTGTTGGAGTGTTCTCTATAATAGAACGGCCTGCCCAGTCACTGCACCTAAATCCTATTGATTTGCTCTGGAATGAACTGGATCAAGAGAAAGAAATATCCAGCGAGATTAGTAAAGAACATCTTTGGCAAGTTTTCCAAGAGGCACGACAAAGAAATGCAGCTGAATGTTTGGAGAAACGAACTGTCCGGATGCTGAGAGTGTGTAAAGCTGTTATTATGCTCAGGGAGGAAAATCTGTGCATTTACATATTTGTTTTGTCAAATCAAAACTTCATACTGTTACAGTACCTGGTCTGTTGCATAGAAACAAAAGGAACATGCATGTGGGTCTCAAAAACCATAAAAGACATGAAAAAAAATTCCCATGCTGATTGACTAAAAGTTTGAGTAAAACCTTGTTAAAACCCTGTAAATTTAAAAATCCTATCTGCTTAGTCACCATAAGAACTGCAGTAATGCTCTTATTTAGAAAAGCAGCTTTGATAGAACAACCATTCCCTCAAGTTTCTTTCCCCCAGAACACTATGTGGAAAAAGAGGATTAGACCTAACCTGAAAATAAATCAGCGCTAAGAGGTTTTTCAATTTATATCTAACTGTGTACTACATTTAATTGCTTTTTGTTTATTAAGAATCTGACTGTAATTTTCGTGATCAAAAGTACAGTCATCCCCCGATTTATCGTGGTTCAAACCTCGTCCCACTTTAATGCGATTTCTAATTCGGCACATAACTATTTTGATTCGCAAAAGTTTCTGATTTCAGTTTGTCATAAGACATGAGTAGCGTATTTATTGGTTGTAGTATCCTCTGACGTCAGGGGGAAAAAAAGAGGGCGGAGTTGAAGACTTACGTCGCCAGATTTAGATAATGAGAATAAAGAATGCAGTGATGGGTATCTTTAACTCCGCCCCTTTTTAAAGTCATAGGACACACAAAAAGAGGGAGAGAAACTATGCATAGACTACACGTCAGTACTGTACTACAGAACTCACTATAAATGTGATATTTCTACACATTTACACAAAATCCATCTTACTTTATTCTTGCAAGTGTTTTCTGTGGTGTTTAAAGAGTGGGGGAGGGGGAAGCATTTTTAGGGTGGGGTCCATTTATCAAACTACATTTTCCACAGTCGGTTTTGGGACGTAACTACCGTGATAGACGGAGACGACTGCACCTGCTGATTTTTAACATCCGATTACTGAACCTTATACACTACATAAACAAAGACTTATGGCCACCTGACCATTGGCATGAGATTTATGAACAATCCTATTCCACTTTTAGTCCCCATTTACTGTTATAATAACCTTAATTCTTCTGGGAAGATGTTCCACTAGATTCTGGAGTGTGCTTATGAACATTGGTGCTCACTTAGATTGTTAGTGAAGTCAGGGGTTATAGAGTTTTATAGAAGCCAACTCAAGATCTTCATGGAGCTGGCTTTGTGCACAAGAACATACTGGAACAGGTTTTGGGTCTCCTAGTTCATCATATAGTATTGGATGTCTCCAACTTTATAGTAACATTTTGGGCAAGAACCACATATGGCTGGAAAAGGGGTCAGGTCAGGTGTCCCAATACCTTTGTCCACATAGTGTCTATTTACTGTCCACTTTATTAAAAAGTACAAGAAAGAAGAGGAACAGTGACCCTGGCGAGTTTCAGTTACGTTCCTTCATCATTCTGACACTTGCTGCGAACTTCAACTGAAACCTCTGACCTCTTTCAATATCATTTAATGCTTTAGGCTGTTGCCTGACTGGACAGTTGCATGAAGGATCAGGGGTAGACATGTATCTTTTAAAGAATAGGACCTAAATTTCAGTTTTGTCTGAAAATATAATGAGGTCTTCATGTGCCCCATTTCGGTGTAACTAGTAATCAAGAGTAGAGAAATCAGAGGCAGCTTTTACCTGCTGTGTCAAAAAGGCCAAGTGTGTATGGCTCTCCTCCAATCATCACAGTGACTGCATAGTTATCAAATACCTGTAATAAGAACAAAGAACACACACACACACACACACACACACACAATCATGTTAACATACATAAAAAGAACACAATCCTCTTTTCACTCCATTAATGATAAAAATTTGAACATTTAGTAGACATGAGACACAAATTTTACAGAATCTGATAAAATGTTTAGTATTATTTTAATATTCTACCATTTTCTCACTCATCATCTAATACCCAATTCTTGACCCAACCAAGTCATCACCTTCATCGCATTCCTGGACCTCAAATTTGCGATTAGACAACAGAATTTTAGTTTTCCATTAAAATCTACGGCTCAAAGCTTTTGGGTTCCTCTTCAGTCTTTACTTAAATAAAATAGAAATAGAACTTGATTTAATTGTGTTCAGAACGTGTTCTACGTGTCAGAAAAGATGTACATGTGATTCTCAATAAGTTGCATCCAAGACGGGTTTTCCAGAAGAAGGTGATCAATACAATCGAAAGGGAAAATGCCTGTTCTGCCTGTTCTGTGGCCATGTTGAACAAAAACCCTCGCAACCCGCAGGTCACACGTGAGGTTTTGCATCTTTCAATTCCCCCAGTGATCTCCCAACGGTTATAGTACTTTAATTTATTACTGAACTACATACTTCATGTTGGAAACTTTCAGAATTTTATTAGATTTTGTACAAAGTGTAAGAGAGAAGTTGGGTTCTGTTTTCATTTACAGTCTCTTCCAAAAGTACTGGAGCAGCAAAGGCGAATATTTTATTTTTATGCACTGAAGAACCAAACTGAACACCAAAGTTTCACATTAAGATCTTAGAACATGGCCTATTAGGTACACCTACAATTTTTGTTGCATTGGGTGATCATCACCAAATGGTTGCATTCTTTTTTTTTTTGTGATACTTTTCATTAGTTCTTCATCCTTTTTTTCTGTATCCTCCCTTCTCATCTTCAGGAGGAGAAATGTCTGAGTTAAGATCTAATGACTGACCTGGTCAGTCTAAAACAATCCACTTATTCCAAATCTTTTTACGATCCTCTCCCTGACTGAAACAATTAGTTTATTGACTAATGACACATTACTGGGCGAACCTGAATTCTGCGCTGGTTTTAAAACTGCAGTTTCACTTTGAGCTTTTATTTAATCATGATATGGCCACTGCACAGTCTGATAAGTATGTGAAATAAAAATCATCCCTTTCTCTTAATTCCTTCCTTCAAATAAATAACTTTCTTTCGGCTTCTCCACAGCAGATCCTCCACATGTTTTTACGCTGGACGCCCTTCCTAACGCAACCCTCCCTATTTATCTGGGCTTGGGACTGGCACTAAGAGTGGCTGGGGTTGGTTCCCTGACCGTGGAGCCCCGATGGGAGAAGCCCAAAGAGGAAGAAGATATTTAAGAGACTTTATGCTTTATTAAGCACCACTGCCTGTTTAAAATACAAAATGGATGCAAAAACACACCACATATTTCTATTTGATGCATATTTTCCTCTTCATTTTTGTGGACTGTAACATCGATGTTATAACAAGTGAATCCACCTGCATGTTGATGGGACTAAAGTCTTTCGTTTGGACAGTTAATTGCTGGAACTATTGGTAAAAATCCATACCGTTATACAGAACGAAATGGAGCTCTTGAGGTGAATCACAGACATCTTTTTATTTTATTTTGGATGTAACTGTTTTAATTTAGTTTGATTATTACTTTTTGTTAGAGTTTGAATTTGTCTTATTTACCTCAACATTTATTAACAATATTATAAAAATATATTTTTTTAATTGAAATTGTATTAAATTAATATTATAAAAAAATAAAAATTAAAATTTTCCTATAAAATGTATTTATTTCATTTAGCACAGATCCATCTAGTTATTGACGTACGGGTCGGGATCTAGTTATGGACGTACGGGTCGGGTCTCTAGTTATTGACGTACGGGTCGGGATCTAGTTATTGACGTACAGGTCGGGATCTAGTTATGGACGTACGGGTCGGGATCTAGTTATGGACGTACGGGTCGGGATCTAGTTATTGACGTACGGGTCGGGTCTCTAGTTATTGACGTACGGGTCGGGATCTAGTTATTGACGTACGGGTCGGGATCTAGTTATTGACGTACGGGTCGGGTCTCTAGTTATTGACGTACGGGTCGGGATCTAGTTATTGACGTACGGGTCGGGTCTCTAGTTATTGACGTACGGGTCGGGATCTAGTTATTGACGTCGGGATCTAGTTATTGACGTACAGATCCGGCTCTAGTTATTGACGTACGGGTCGGGTCTCTAGTTATTAAATTAACCGGATTTAAGTCATGACCTCTAGTCCAAATGTGGCATATTCTTAATATCTGTGATAAGAGATTAAATGTAATTGTAACACAAATGCAAATATTACACAACCATCATTGTACAAAACTTCTCATACAAACTAATATGTACACTTTCCTGAAAACCCACACAAGCCTGAACCTGCGCATTTAAATGTAGATATTCATCACTAAACCCATATTTATGCAGTAAACCGTGGAATATTTTGGGAGCTCTTGGAGGTTGTTATGAGCACTTTAAAACAAAATATGACTTTTTATTAGCTTGTTAGAGTCGTATAATCAGCTAGTGTTCCATTTAAATAGTGTGTAAGATACATTATTCATATAAACTCTTTTCTACAATGGCTTATGGCTGAAATTGAACACTTTTGCATTCCAGTGTCCACTTGATAACCTCAACAATGATGAATGGACCTTCTGTGTCACCCAGATAAGGATTGGATCCATTTTCAGTCTGGTTCCTCTCAAAGTTCTCGCTCAGGATGTCTCGGGGAGTTTGGCACAAATGGCACAAGCTTTCTTTGTCTTAGAATGTAGAGAAATAAAGGAGGATTTAACTTCCAGCTGTTTGGCCAGAGTTTCTAAAAGTTCTCAGTATGCAGAAAGCTTCTACACCTTTAGAGGACAATTAGGACGCCTGGGATTACAGGGAACACAGTGGAAACTCTTATCCATACCGTCTGAT
>MU589826.1:3316829-3342471 GCA_024362625.1 Silurus asotus
TATATATATATATATATATAAATGCATTTGATGGTGCAACGCAAGACCCCGATTGATTCTTTAACATTGTCTTCGATTGTTTGGGATGTTTCCCTGGTTTTCATGATTTAAAAAAAACCTGAAGAAGAAGAATCATGTTTATAACTGTGACATCAGTGCATACATAAACATCCTCCACTAATGGAGATCAGTAATTGAATTAAATTAAATTAATTCACATAAATCACTTATGCGGTGTGGTGCAAGTCATTAATAAAGGCTGTTATTAATTGACTTCCTGTCAGGACTCATTTTAAATAGAAAGGCAAGCAGAAAGACACAATGTCCAGATCTGGAGGAATCATGACGAGGAATGAGTGTTTTAATGAACTAGGATGTTTGTATGCTGTCGTTCTCCCACACTTACATCTTTACTCAAGTTTGTTCATGGTGGTGTGGTGGGACTTTATCCCAGTCTTTTATCCCAGTGATCTCTCCAGTCTGTGCTACCTTCTGGCTCCCCCTTTTAATTATGCAGTCATAGCTAGTCTTGCCATTGTCCATTGCACCCTGACAGAGATGGGAAGTAATGAAGTACAAATACTTCATAACTGTACTTAAGTAGATTTTTCTGGGGTCAGTACTTTACTGTTTATTTTTTCTGCCAAGTTTTAACTTTCACTCATGAATTTTATTTTTACAGAAATATCTGTTACTACTTACATTTTCAAACCAGGCTCGTTACTTTAGTTTTAATCTATTTGGTGACATTTTTTCTGCTTATTCAGCCCATCAACCTATTTTTTAAAGCGCAGCTTTTTCAATCTACCACTGGTGTATAATTTCCTGCCTCTCACACACCACAGATGTAGACAAGTTTACGAAGCTAAAAATGAGCAAGACAGAAGGCGACAAGAAGTATGGGGTAAACGTGGATGAGACAGAGGGAGTCAGTGATGTAAACATGACCGAGAACAGAGACATTCCTGATCACCTGAACATCATTATCTTTTTCCTGCTTGTGTTCTATATGGTGGATGTTCAGCATTTTTTATTATTTAATATTAAAATATTGATATGATGTGAGGTCCAGTTACCAGCATGACACTAAAGCAGGTAGTAATGGCTACATTTTACGTAAGTACATGTCAAAGCCCAAACTTCTTTACTTTAACTTGAGTGAAAACATGTAGTCAGTACTTCAACTTCAACCAAAGTCTTATAAATCAGTACTTTATCTCTACTTGAGTATAGGATGTGTGTACTGGCATAAGGAAGAAACCATGAGAGGAACCAGACTCGAGGGAACCCATCCTCATCTAAGTGGCACCAAATGTCTATTCATTAGAGCTAACGATGTTGAGGTCTGCAATTATGGTGATCAGATGCAAACTGTAGTTTTAAGTCAGAGTGGCAGATTGTTGACATTAAGTACAGTACAAATCCATCCTTAAAGCTCCTGTGTTACATCGTTATTTTATTGATCTCTAGGGCTGTTGATGTGAAATGATCTTTATAAGCTTTATAAGAAAAAGATTTGCCCCCCTTTATTATTTGAGGTACCAACAAATAGCCTGTACCTTTTGATTTAAGTTGGCATGGGAGATCATACTGGTACAGAAGTTCACTCAGATACTGTGTCATGAGACTGTTAAGTGCTTTATACATCAGTGGTAGTACTGTATTTTATAATCCATGCAAGATTTAATTGGGAGCAGTGTAGACTGATTAAAATAGGGGTGATGTACTCATATTTTCTGGATCTAGTAAGATGTCTTGCTGCTGCATTCTGAACTAACTGAAGCTTATTTATGCACTTTCTCAAACACCCAGACAGTAAAGCGTTACAGTAGTCTAATCTAGATGCAACAAAAGCATGAACTAGTTTTTCTGCACACTGTTAACATCATCATATTTCTTATTTTAGCAATATTTCTAAGGTGAAAGAAAGCGATCCTGGTAATATTATTTACATGAGCCTCAAAGGAAAGTATCTAAAGTCAATAATTACACAAAGGTCTTGACTGCTGTAGACACTGAGACGGAAAACCATCCAGAGGTGCTACGTAATCAGAAAAATTACTTCTAGCTGCAGGTGGTCCTTGTAAAAGTACTTCCGTCTTATTTGAGTTGAGCAGAAGGAAGTTATCAAGCATCCACTGTCTAATGTCCTTTACACACTCCTCAATATTGTTAAACTCATCTCTCTCATCTGCTTCTGAAATATACAGCTGTGTATCATCAGCATAGCAATGGAAGTGAATACCATGTTTATGTATAATTTCACCCAGAGGCAGCATATACAAAAAAGCAGTGGGCCTACTACAGATCCTTGCAGACCACCTAACTTTACCTCAGAGACTGTGGAGAACTCACTATTTACATCAACAAACTGATAGCGATCAGTCAAATAAGACCTGAGCCAAGAGAGTTCCCTTTATTCTAAAAATGTTCTCAAGTCTATCAAGGAGGATAGTGTGGTCAATGGCAATAGCAGGTCATTTACCACTTTAACTAGTGCCGTCTCTGTGCTATGATGAGACCTAAATCCTAACTAATACATTTCAAAAATGTTATTACTAAGTAGATGTGAGCAGAACAACTCTGCTACAACCTTTTCTAAAATCTTTGAGATAAAGAAGAGATTTGATATTGGCCTGTAGTTGGACAGCTGACAAGGGTCAAGGTCATTTTCTTAATTAGGGGACTGATAACAGCCAGTTTGAAGGATTTAGGTTCATAACTAGTGCAGGAAAGTTCAATTATGTTTCATTACTTCTCGAATAATCTGTTTGAAAAAACTTGTAGGCAAAGAATCGAGAATACAAGTAGATGATTTTGAAGAGGAAATAAATGAAATTAAGTCATTCTCTTGAATAGGAGAAAACCTTGGTAATTGTTTGTTTGTTATAATTACAGTGCTGTCTACAGGGTTATTTATAAAACAGTTTGGATTTATGTTTATCGTCTGGATTTTTTGCCTGAAACAAGTTCCTGAGGTACTATGATCTTGTCCCTATTTTTTTTCAGACCACCTGCCTGTTTCATCATCTGATTTACACTGGGGAAAGTTTATTTTCAATTGGAGACCACTTCACTACAACTGAGGATGTTTCGAAGATCCACACAGCTACTTAGAAGGGTGACATGATGATGGCTTTGGACTGTAATTACTATCTGTGCAGCAATTCTGTTAAATCAGGTGAACACTGTGATTTTGCCCACGATTTGGTCTTCAATTGAGACCAATTGTGAAAATCTTAAAATATTTTTATAATCCTAAACTGTAGTTTTTGATAACTGGTTTGACATTAATAGCCATTAATAGCCATTAATAGCCATTCATTGAGATCACTATTTTTCTCCAATTAAATTCTGGCAGTCGTAAGATTTCAGACTTTTCTGCAGTGTGACTTTTCCCACAACGACTTTCAAACCAAGAACCAACAGGAGCGTCAAACTTGACGACCCAATGAGCATGACAACTTCAAACCACCTCAGGGAAAATTTCAAAACAAGTCAGATAAAGGGTAATTTATAGTGGGTTATAGAGTGATAGAGGAAAAAGAGATGTTTGTATTACAAACCCAATTCCAAAAAAGTTGGAACACTATGCAAATTGTGAATAAAAAAGAAATGCAATAATTTACAAATCTCATAAACTTCTATTTTATTCACAATCAAATTTAGATAAAATATCAAATGTTGAAAGTTAGACATTTTGAAATGTCATGCCAAATATTGGCTCATTTTGGATTTCATGAGAGCTACACATTCCAAAAAAGTTGGGACAGATAGCAATAAGAGGCCCAAAAAGTTAAATGTACATATAAGGAACAGCAAGGACAACCCAAGGTGTTATCAGCGCTCAGTTCAGAAGCCTGCATCTCTGATGGTATGAGGTTGCATGAGTGTGTGTGGCATGGGCAGCTTACACATCTGGATAGGCCCCCTAAATGCTAAATGATATATCCAAGCTCAACATATGCTCCCATCCAGACGTCGTCTCTTTTAGGGAAGACCTTGCATTTTCCATCATGACAATGCCAGACCACATACTGCATCAATTACAACATCATGATTGCATAGAAGAAGGATCCGGGTACTGAAATCGCCAGCCTGCAGTCCAGATCTTTCACCCATAGAAAACATTTGCCGCATCATAAAGAGGAAGATGAGACAAAGAAGACCTGAGACAGTTGAGCAACTAGAAGCCTGTATTAGACAAGAATGGGACAACATTCCTATTCCTAAACTTGAGTAACTTGTCTCCTCAGTCCCCAGACATTTGGAGACTGTTATAAAAATAAGAGGGGACCCACACAGTGGTAAACATGGCCTTGTCCTAACTTTTTGAGATGTGTTTATGCCATGACTTACATCAACTTATGTTTTTCTTAAACTAATACATTTTCTCAGTGTAAACTGTTAAAACATTTGATATTTATGTTGTATTCTGAATAGAATATTGAAATTTGAAACTTCCACATCATTGCATTCTGTTTCTATCACAATTTGTACATTGTTCCAACTTTTCTGGAATCGGGTTTGTACATTTTTATCATGTCATAAGCAAAATGGACCCTACAAATAGTTTTTGTGGCTGCTAGCTATTGTGAGTGAGAGAACACGAGAGGAAAGTGTCATCGATTGATGATGTTTAACTTCGAACGAGTCTTTTGATTGCTGTATAGTCTGACATTATGACAACTGGGATCCTACAGTGTGACATGGGGGTCACATTATATTCAAACAGTCTAAAATGCAACAAACACAATGAGCTGTTAAAAAATGCACCCTGCATTTCTTGTGTGTAAACACAAATCCCAGATTCCAACATTTATGATATTTCGCAGATGCCCATTTCCATTTATCTCTAAAACGCATTTGATTAGTAGCTCATATGCCCAGTTAGGTGGTACTGGGATTTAAACTCACAACCTTCTAATCCAAAGTAGAACATCTTAAACACTGAGCTACCACTGTAGAGAGAATGATGGCAACCTGGTCAGAAAAACATTCAATTACATGAAGTCAGAGGGATGTAAAGTCAGTTAATCATGAGATTAAAGACAAAAATGAATTAATTATAAAGCCATCTCTTGGTTGGTGATTATGAATGTGTGTGTGTTCATGCAGCTGCTTGTCTGGTGTCAAGGGCACTGTGGCTTCTTCAAATGGTCATGCCATTATTACAGACGGTTTAATTACAGTCGCACTCACATTCATTGCTATGAGCTGTATAATGACACGAGCAGCATGAGTGGGGCCTTTTCCAGCTCCTGGGTTTTTAATGCTTTACATGAACCATGATCGGATTTATATATATATATATATATATATATATATACACTTTTATTTATTTATTTAATTTATTTTTTATCTATTTATTTTTATTTTTTTAAATGATGCAGCAGTGAATATTAGTTGCACCTGCTCTCTCTCTCTCTCTCTCTCTCTCTCTCTCTCTCTCTCTCTTTCTCTCTCTCTCTCCATGTATTTATATCACCATACCCCAGTTTATCATGCAGTATCTTGCCTCCTTCTTTCCCCCTTCCTCCTCCTGAATCCCTTGTTCCATCTCTTTCTATTTCTCCACTCCTCTGTTTTTCAGTAGCTTCCTCTGACTCATCCTTTCATCCCCTCCCTATTGTATCACACGTTCTCCCCTTTCTGTGTTTTTTCCCTCCTCTCTCTCTCTCTCTCTCTCTCTCTCTCTCTCTCTCTCTCGTTCACCCATTGGCTCGTTTTCTCTCTATCCATTTCCCCCTCCACCTGTCTCTTTGCTCAGGGTTTTCTGCCTTGACTTGGACTTTGTGAGGGTTTAAACGCACAGGTAAGCACTCTGCAGATTCATTTCTTTTTTTTCCATTTTCTTTCCTGGATTCTGTCATCCCTTGCTCCATTGCTGGTGTGCTTGAGTGAGGAAGTAAGTGTGGAGTCCAGATGATGCTGCACTGTGCATCCTAGAGACATAGCGGAATTGTCGGGTTTGCGCATATGTATGTGTGTGTGTGTGTGTGTGTGTGTGTGTGTGTGTGTTTGTGTGTTTGTGTGTGTGTGTGTGTGTGTGTGTGTTGGGGTCTTTGAGCTTTTTTGCGTTGATTTCTTTGCAAGGGTTTGTGCATGCGAATATGACAATATAAGAAAAAGGATATGTTTTGTGTGTGTGTGTGTGTGTGTGTGTGTGTGTGTGTGTGTGTGTGTGTGTGTGTGTGTGTGCGTGCGCGCGCGCGTGAACTGGACATTCAGTGCGTCCGTGTTTTTTACATGTCACGTCAGTATATGCGCATCTTATTGTGGATCAGAGAGAATGGATATTTAGTCTGATTGTAAAAATCCTTATTCGAATAAGATCGCATGATCTCCATTATTTCCTGTCCATCACCTCAACCTCTCCTTCTTCCTGTACTGTATGAAGAAACCCTCAGGCGTGATAACGGTTTTGCGCACTCCACGCCCCGAGCATTGGGGTCGTGCTGCAGTACAGACGCACAGAAATGTCGTGCATCATCTCGATTATGTAACGCACGACTCCACTGGAAGTCGCCAAGACCTAAAAATCTGCCTGCAGAATCCGTCCTGTCTTAATGTCAATACAACACACACTGTATACACACAGTGCACATGCATTTATCCATGCCCTATTCAAAGCTCCACTGAAGAAGGGAAAGTCATTGGGTTCAGCCACCCAGATCCTTGAAATTTATCCACATCTCTGTTTGATCTAAAGCAGTGTCTCTGTGATATATTTGTATATATAGATATATATGCAGTACCTACACTAAGACAATCAGGTCAGCCATTTTGGTCGTTGGTTACAGCATTTGCTCGAAGCATCCTACATCCTCATCAAATGGATTTCTCAGATGGATATTTGAAGTCGGTCGTGAGCTGAAAGTCATTAGTGAATGTCAGTCAACGCATCGCCGCTTTTTAAGTGGCTCTCAGGTTTCCAAAGCTCTCAAGACCCATCCCCACACTGCTCACGGCTCAGTGCTGCAGTTCCCATCCCTTCTCCTCTATCAGCAGTCTATCACCAGGCTGCGACATATCATATGCTCTGCGTCGCTGTGTGAAGATCATAATTAACATACTTGCAACAGACTTGTGATTTCACACTGAGATCATAACCCTAATTTTAATGACTATGACTAAAAGCTGCACCGTTTTTTTAGTCTTTTGAACCATATATAATGCTGATAAGCACATAACAAACTGATTTAGCATGATGCAATGTGCAAGTACCAGATAAAGATGGTTTGGCTTTCTGGCCCCAATTAGATAAAAAATTCCATTAGTTATATGTATTGGGGTATAAAAATCTTGCCCAACCCTCGAAAACTGGGCTATTTGCCATTTAAAATACAAAAAAAGATGGTTGTAGATACACATTTGCACATTTTTCCCCTGCTACTGATCTAGTTGTGACAACTAAGCCATCCATGAAGGCGCTAATGTGGGGTTGTTAAATGCCAGACTTGGTAATAACACGATGCACTACTCAATAATTTGGCTAGTATTGGCACGGGGTGAAAGGAGCACTCAAGTCCAGTGATTCTCTGGTAAATGGTCTTGAATTTTCTTTTTTAAAGGGATCCAGGCTAGCTCTATGCAGCACCAATGCTCAGCGACTTTTCTTCAGAAAGCTCTTCATTTTGGGCATCTCTTAAAGAGCTTATTAGATGGTTGGTCTCTTGGATTTGGCACTTTTTTTGGCCTGAACTGTTATTCCTGGCAAAAGAATTCCAATGTTGCATCGGCCAAATCATTCTCTGGATCATGGAGATTTTTATCTCTTTAAAGCTGGCTAGTCCTTCACTGGCCGAACCATTGGCTGGTATTCACGAACAGATTTGCAAAACCTATTGTTAGATTTCTTTAAAAAAAAAAAAAAAAGCAATTGCTAACAGTTTTACTAAATTTTTATTTGATTAACGCATATACATATATATTGGATAGATAAAAAAAAAAAACTCTCTCTGCCTGTCTGTTACTTTGTGTGTCTAATCTTTTTGTCTGTAGGATGTCCATTGTAAGCATCATCGCCAGGGAGATCCTAGACTCCCGGGGCAACCCCACAGTTGAGGTGGACCTAAGAACTGAAAAAGGTGATTTATGTTACTTACAGTATTAAATAAAAAATTTTGAGCATTTTTCCAAAAATATTGGTGTGTGGCTTAATAACAGGCAATCCATTTGGTCTCTTTTGCTCTTTTTAACTTTCTCAAATAAGGATTGTTCAGGGCTGCTGTTCCCAGTGGAGCATCTACTGGCATTTATGAAGCTCTAGAACTCAGAGATGGAGATAAGAATCGCTTTAAGGGCAAAGGTGAGTTAAAAAAATTAATTGCCCAAAATATTAGACAGTGCATTTAATTAATTGTATTTTTTATGTCTAAGTTTCTTTCTTGATATTTCTATAGGTGTACTCAAAGCTATTGGCCATATCAATGACACTCTTGGACCTGCCATCATTGAATCTGTAAGAAGATAACAGTCACGATTTTAACACATTAAATATCGGTTTAAATTTACTTTTACTATTATTTTGATAATTATTATTTTGATGACATCATAAACTTAAATAATATAATATATGACCAGAACAGTATAATACTATATCTGAATATTTTTTTTTATAAAATCTTAACATTTGAATGCACAATATTATATTCAGTGAAATCATTGGCGGGTCGTGAATTTTCTGCCTGAACCAATCCACCTCTTAATACCATCATTATGACTCCATTGCTATATAAAACATCAATATAAAACCAAAACGCAGTATAAAAGAGCGCTGCATCACAGACAGGTATCTCATGCAGTGAGTGTGAACAGACGTCTCCTTTCACTGCAGCCACAGCCACAGCCACAGCTGCACTGCCTGCATACATCATCTTTATACACTTTTTTCTATGCATCACGATTTTCCTGATAATTAGATATTAAGATATTGATTATGTGTTATTGTTTAAATTCACGCAAAAGTATAAATGGTTAATGAAAAACGTTACCAACTGATTTGCTTGTTTTGGCTGACCTTTTCTCACAATGTCCAGGTTTGTTTAAAAACAATCTTGTAAATCTTGTCTTGTAAATATCCTTGTAAGTGTATCTGCCACCAAATCAGTTTCTTCTCTTCTATCAGCGATTGTGGTATATAAAAAAAAAACCCAGCTATAAAATCCACATGAAAATATTTGTGCGCTTGCACATTTTGCTACAGATGCAGTTTGCGAGTTCTGACTAGTGCGCTCTCTGACCATCCAGTCAAAGGACGTGAAAATGCAGACGTAATTGGATGCCTTCTAGAGGCCCTCAGTGTCGCAAATTTGCAATTTGATTGGTTAAAGTGACAGCCTGCGAGCAGCATTAACTGTTCGCTGCGAGAGTTGTTCAGTGTAAAGTCAGTGTGAATCACTTATATTTTATTATATTCTTGTCCAGAATTTAATTTATTCAGGTGAGCTGCTGCTAGAAACTTCTACCTGCTGAATTGGCAAAAACAGTCACAAACACATCACTACTGAAATACAGACAATAACAAACGATGTTGCAATTATTTAATTTATTTAAGACACATATACTTTAAATATGCTTATGGGAATATTTCCACACATACCTGAAATGATAGTTATATTTTTACTTATTTAGATGTAAGATGATATTTGTTCATATTTTTTTATTGTATTTTCAGAATGACACTAGGCAGTGTTTTTATTATATTTGATAAGGTTTTGAATTGAATCTGGATTATGGTGTGATCTGCAGGGTATCAGCGTGGTGGAACAGGAGAAACTGGATAACATGATGATTGAGATGGATGGCACGGAGAATAAATGTGAGCCAAGACCAGTGACCACCTCATAAACAACATACAAATAATACAAAACTTGTATTTGTAGAGTAACAGGAATTAATGTTTTCTGTGAGGTCTAATTACACCATTGGATAGAATCTTATATTGGATGGAACATTCTTTTTTTTTGTAATAAAAAGCTTGAATTTTACAGTTTACAAACACTAGACATTTTTAGTCACTTAAGCGGATCAAATTTTTCATTTCAAAATTTTTACCTGAAGGATAAAAAACTCCCTGAGATGGTATGAGGAAGGAACCTTGAGAGAAACCAGACTCAAAATCGAACCTGTCCTCATTTGGGTGGCACAGAAATGTCCATTCATTACACTTCCATCATTGTTGAGGTTTTGTGTTCAGCACTGGTTAACGGTAAAGAAGTAAATGTAATTTCCTGCTCTATTTAAGATGCTTTTTTTGCGTATCTGTACCTTACTAAAGAATTTTCCATCAAATATCTTACTTTTAACTACATATTGAGAACTCAGTTGTTGCGTTTTATTTATGAGTGGATAAAAACTGGTCAAACACACAGCAAGCCACCAATCAGGGTTTTGATCTGGTTTTGATTGCAGCTTTGGTGGTATCTACTTATCACCAACATACAGTGCAGCATCAGTTCAACAGCAGGCAGAACATTTAGAGAGGAAAAAATAATGGAAGAAACTCCTGACTTACACCAGTGGCCTTATTTGTGTAGTCGAAAAGAACATTTTGGGCTCATGATAATTTGAATAGATATCAATCAGTGTTTGACTCATTAATTCCATTCTATTAATTGTTTCGTGTTATACCTGATGAGCAGCCATGGTGACTGTGGCAAGGAAAAACTCCCTTAGATGTTATGAGGAAGAAACCTTGAGAGGAACCAGACTCAAAAGGGGAACCCATCCTCATTTGGGTTACATCTAGAGAGTTATTATAGTCTTTAAACAATACAGAACAGTGAAAAGTGAGAACTAAAATAAGCACTGGAATGTAAGATTATGACTAATGATCTTTCTACAGTCTTATACAGTCTTTAACTCAAGTACATGCACCAATATACTTCCTCCACCACTGCTATTCAGTGATGGGCCCTTAAATACATAACTGTTCATGCAAACTGAAGTCCTAAACATTTATAGCAAGCAGACTGCTGATATTAATTACAGTTTAAATATATCCAGTGTACTTTGGGATGTTCTGCTATTGGAAAATAAGCCACATTTTGGTGTAATGTTTGTTTGGATATGACCATTTTAAGTATCATACTTCAACACTCAACTTCATATCAAGTGTATGATATAATAAGTTACTCCACTTTAGATGTTTATTTTGTTAGTTGCATTTATTATATTTGTAATGGGAAGGATAAGAGCAACAGTTTTGTATCCCCACAGCTCAATTTGGTGCCAATGCCATTCTGGGGGTGTCCTTGGCGATTTGCAAGGCTGGAGCAGCAGAGAAAGACATTCCCCTGTATCGCCATATTGCCGACCTGGCTGGAAACACTGAGCTCGTGTTGCCAGTTCCTGTAAGAAATTGACCTCATAATTATAGTCATAATTTACTTGACTTCATTTAATGCATTTATCTATACTGTACACTAATGCCTAATGTGTTTAAAGAACTAGTCTAATATCAGTTAAAAAAAGTACACATAGCCCATTATTACACTTGTGTCCTAATCCCTTTTCTTCACCTCTACTAGTTTTTAGCTCATTTTTGTGTGTGTGCATCAGTAAATCTTGTTTGTTTGCAGGCCTTTAATGTGATCAATGGTGGATCCCATGCTGGAAATAAACTGGCCATGCAGGAATTTATGGTTCTTCCTGTCGGTGCAGAGTCATTCCGCGATGCTCTGCGTGTCGGTGCTGAGCTCTATCAGACTCTGAGGGGCGTGATCAAAGAGAAGTACGGACAGGACGCCACTAATGTGGGTGATGAAGGAGGTTTTGCCCCAAATATCCTAGAAAACAGTGAAGGTGTGCTATTTTTATGCTGTCTATGTTCTTTTAACAACGAATTAAAAACCTCACAGTTTTAGCTGAAATCTCTTTTTCATTTTGTTCTTCTCAGCTCTCGAACTGATCAAGACTGCCATAGACAAGGCAGGTTTCACAGACAAGGTTGTGATTGGGATGGACGTAGCTGCTTCCGAGTTCTACCGTGATGGGAAGTATGATCTCGATTTCAAATCGCCTTCAGATCCTGAACGGAACATCTCCAGCGAGAAGCTTCTAGAGATCTACCAGAGTTTTGTTAATGACTTTCCAGGTACTTAATAATTAATAAATGATTTATATATGATCACTTTTAAGATCCATTCTATAGTTTGTTCCAGTTTGAGTACTCCAATTTACATTTATGGTATTTGGCAGACACACTTATCCAGAGCTACTTACATTTAATTCATTCATACAACTGAGCAGCTATTGGGTAAAGGGCCTTGCTAAGGGGCCCGGGAGTGCCAGATCGGCTGGGGTTTGAAATCATGACCTTCGGATCCAAAGTCCAATGCCTTAAATACAAAGCTAACACCTCCCAATTGATCACGTTAACATCTCTTTAACTTAATATTGTAATATTCCATTAATATTAACGCTGATTTCCATTTGTAGTTGTATCTATCGAGGACCCCTTTGATCAGGACGACTGGCCAGCATGGACTCGGATGACTGCTTCTGTGGGGATCCAGATAGTGGGTGATGACCTAACAGTGACAAATCCAAAAAGGATAGAGAAAGCTGCAGAGGAACGTGCTTGCAACTGCCTGCTACTGAAGGTCAACCAAATCGGCACAGTCACAGAGGCCATCCACGCGTAAGTCACATCTGCCTGTAACATGGCTTTATGACATACGCCAGCCAGTTTCCTTCAGTGTGGAGATTTTTGTTGTGGTTCGGTCTTGAGTCAGCGTTCTGTGTTTCAAGATGTTGAGGGTTAAGTGCCTGCCCAAAGGTCAGCCAGTGGCACTTTCATGGTGCTTGAATTGTAAATCACAACCTTCCAATAATTATATATATATTTTCAGTGTCCCCGTCAAAAATGGAACAACCAACTAATTCCAACCCTACTGGATTTCTGAATCATGTGATTTATTCATTCAATTTCAGATTTATCGTACATCCATTATCCATTTAATGGTTCATAAATATATAACACTTTCTTTCCTAGATGTAAGCTGGCCCAAGCTAATGGCTGGGGTGTGATGGTCAGCCATCGCTCTGGTGAGACAGAGGACACATTCATTGCGGATCTGGTAGTTGGGCTCTGCACTGGACAGGTAGTGATTTTTCTAGAGAATTATATTTGTGAATGTCATTTTGATGCTTGGATAATAAATGAGATTAATACAAGAGTCTGGGTTAAACATGAAGTCCTGGACAAACAATAATGTAATAAATCATCATCAGAATTAGAATATTATATTATATTTATTGATTCCATATTCAAATTGTTTGGTTGCAGTCACTCACAGTAAAATTAAAATGAAGATTTAAGTCAAATGTAAAAAACAACAACATTTAAATGTACATGTTAAACACGTTAAGTTACTGTTTATATTAAGCAAAATGAAATTTGTAGCAGCAAAACGGATGGCAGAAATTCAGACTACAATAATAGAAAATGTTTGCTAGGGGTGTATTGGCACATAACATTCAGGGTTCGGTTCAATTTTGGTACAGTTAGGAAAAAAAAAATGCAAAACAAACATAACATTCGTGAACATCAACTGTTTACATTTTTAAAACAATTTGAAATAAAATGCCTTCTTCGTTTAAATACAAAAATATATAAAAACCAAATAGAATAAATCTAATTGATGATATAGACAATTTTTTTAATTTTAATTGTAAATAAAATTACATTAATTAATTAATTATTAGATAAACATCATTAAAATACATAAACAAATGCAAAAGAATTCATATTGCAAAAAATGTTGGCAATGAAAAGAAGTGGCAGCGATTTTGCGCATGCATGAAACAAAATTGTGTTTCTGGTATGGATCGAGTAGCTGCAGTGCTCAAGTGCGAGGTGGAGACTAAACAAACCTGCGGTCCGCCACTTAACACTCTCGTGAGGGAACTCAGAATTTAACAATGTTCTACACACAGACAAAATGATTTGGTACGAACGCTCCCTAGTTATTGCACATGTACGCAACAATTATTAATTTTAATATTATTATTATTATTATTATTGCACTGAAATTATTGCAGATAATTGCCCAGGATATTAACAATATATAAGCATGGCATGAAAACCTATAATTTTAAAACTCTAGAATAATCAAGAGGCTACAACCAACGAGTGACTCAAATAAAAAAAATAAAAAAAGTACTGGTCGTAGATTGCAATGATGCTTATCTCCTTCTTAAGTCAGTAAAATTACAACACTAACCAATAATGAGTGTAACCTTTTGCATGTGGAAGAGGGAAGATAGCACTAAAGTAGAAGTTATAACTCCTAGGATTAGCATGCCAGAGGTCCAACTTGGCATAAAGACACACCAGATTGTTCATTCATTTTGAAACACCCAGTATGTCACATATGGTGTATATGATAATCATAGTGCAAGCTGAGGTCCTGACACACCTAGCAGGATAATGTAGCTAAAAAGGGAGAGCCAGATGGCAGTAGTTATGATGTCACTCCGGACACCACACAGTGAACAACAACAACCACAAGCTCAAGTCTCATAGAAAAAATGTAATTAAATAGATTGGTGACACTGTATGCAAAAGGGCTGCTGACTAGTACAGTTTATAGAGTCCTTGGTACATAAATGAAGTTGATGCAAATAACAGTATCTCATTTATACAACTGAGCAGTTGAGGGTTAAGGGCCATGCTCAGGGGCCCAGCAGTGGCACAGCTTGGAGATGCTGGGATTTGAGCTTACAATTTTTTCTAAATTTCCCTTTACTTCAACATTATATCACATATATAGATGTTGATGTAGAGGATAGAGGGGTATGGAGACGGATGATCTGCTGTGGCGACCCCTAATGGGAGAAGTCAAAAGAAGAAGTAGTAGAAGAAGAAGAAGAAGAAGAAGAAGTAGAAGACTGCTGAATGTAAAGTTTGAGGGAGTCTGTGCCCCCTGTAGCCACAGATTCCTCTTTTTGGATGACAGCAGAGCAGCCTGATGGGGTCGGTTACTGTTTATCAACCTCAAAGTTTGATACGTTGTATATTCTGAGACCAAACGAATAGTGGTTAATTGAGTCATCGTAGCCTTTTTATGTGAAACAAACAAATCTTGCTACACTACTGTTATAAAAACTGCTGTGTACACAAGGTCAGATTTTCTTTATGTCTCAGGTCTTCTGGTGAGGCATCAACATGTGACCAAGTGACTTGACCAGAATTTAAAGTACAATGTATAATTTTGTGGAGTCTGTGTATGCTTGAGCGCACATTGTCATAAAAAAAACAAAAAAAACAAAGAGATTCAGTCAAGTTGCAGTCAATAACATTTGCAATAATAAGAAATAAATTCAATTTAAAAAGAAATACAAAAAGGAACCCTTTTTTAAATAGTATTTTTTAGACTTTTAGACCCCACTGTCTGTATTTCAGAGTAAAAAAGAGAAAAGCTTGCACTAGGGATGTTGCTTGTGTCTGCAAAAAAGGACAAACTGTAATTTACAGTGATGCCACGGTAATTTACTTCTGTATTTGGAGCAATTAGACAGCCAACAAGATGTAACATATAATCAAGTAGTGTCTAGCAGCTTTATAACCAAGTAAGAACATCTCAGCGTTTATCAGAGACAAAGGAACGTACGTGCATAACAGTTAACGATTGGAGTCATCGATTAAAAAAAAGGGTGCATCGGATACAAGTTGGCATTTGTATTTAGATGCAATGTTTTTAATATATTTGCACTGATAAAAAAAATGCATAGATGCACCATTATTTTATTCATAAAATGTGGTTAATCATTTGTGACTAATATTTTCAATGTAAGTTGATTTCTCGCTGCTAAACAATTTCTCAAGCATGTTCTCTCAGCACCACTGCTGCTACGTGAATATCACAACACTACGTATCACACTACATGTCCTTAGTGTCACATAGTATAGAGATTAACATGGCAGAGGTTGAGCTGCAACTTCCTGGAAAAGGAACCGGAAAAGAACGTCTGGTTTTATTTAATATTTCAGTCAGAAGGCACTGACGATTGGCTGTCTGTCTAAGCAAAAGAAATAAAAGGGAACTATTTGTACCATATTGAATTGCAGAGCACTATATTTTTTCCATTGCATTGTATTGCATTGAATCGCGTTCAATCGAAATCAGATTGTGCTGCCCTGAATATGGGTGAATCGCATCGCAACGGTAGTTTCTTTATATTTATCTGCAATGTATTAGCTGTGCATAAAGATGCTAATTACATTGGCTGCAATTATGAAGATGCACATCCCTAATGTGGTTCTTTCCATAATGTAGCCACAAATTTAGAAGCACACAATTGTTGGAATGACTTGGTCGGCTGTAGATTTACAGTTTCCCTTCATTATGAGTAAGAGACTCAAACCTGTTCCAGTGGGAAAATCCCCCTTTGTACAAAGTAACATGTGAGGTGATCCATGGACCATCTGTGGAGTGAACTGAAACCCTGACAGCACCCCTGGTTTTATTTCCAAATATTACAGCTGGACCTTTCTAAAGCTTTGTGACTAAAAATTCCATATAGCCATGTGTTTGTTGAACATCTCATTCCAGATTTATTCCTCCTCTCTTGTTATAACTCCTCTGGGAAGGTTTTCAGCTAGTTTTTGTACTGGGGTTGAGAAACTTTGTGATCGTTCTGTTACAAGCTGAGACACTGATTTTGGAGGATTTGAGGAGGTCTGGGGTGCAGTCAGTGTTCCAGTTTATCCTAATGGTGTTCAGTGGGGTTGAGATCAGTGCAGAACACATCTTGGCACAACTGGTCACTTTGCTTTGCTTATAATTGTGTGCTTCCATTTGTTTGGGAAATAACCACATATGGGCTATAGTCACATAAATAACCACATATGGGCTATAGTCACATAAATAACCACATATGGGCTATAGTCACATAAATAACCACATATGGGTTATAGTCACATAAATAACCACATATGTTTCTCCCATCACACTTTAGTAAACAACAATGGCCACAAAAGACTGCTTGATGCACCTGTAGTATCCTCTGCTAGTTATACCTTCGATGTCTTTCATGTATAGTGCATTAGTATTGCCTGTCTAGACCAGTCTAAACTTCCTATAGACCATCAGGTATTTGTAGGACTGGATGGCTAGTGGTTTAACACACTCTTTTACACACTGGAAAAATTTCTCCCACCAGTCATTTGATTCATTTCCAGAGCACTGGTAGGTGGCTGAGTTGCTGTTTTACATTCTCTGGTGTATGTTTAAAATCATGATCTGCAGTTAGGCCTGTCCAGGTGTTTCCACAATCATATAAGCTTCCAGTTACACAAACCACATTTTTATTAGGTTGGTGTTTTATCCGGTCAAGATTTTGATCTGTCAAAGTACAGGTGTGTGAGAGTGGAACAATAGCTAATGACTATTAATCAGAATGAGTTTTATTACCAAGTATGTTTTTATTCACAAGGAATTTGTTTTGGTGACAAAAAAGTTGCATATTTTTATAAAGGATAACAAAAAAAAGAAAATACAAAAAAGAAACCCAGATTAAAAAAAAAATGAAACCGGTATTGTGTTTTTTCAATTGTAATATTGAACAGAAAAAAAAAAAAAATTTAATTGCATTAATTCTTTATTTGTAGTTATTTTATTACACAATGGAAAGAGGATCTAAAAGTTTATGGGCTAGATTTCCCAGGGAAAGAAACTTTTCTTGTGCCTTTCTGTCCTGGTGTTTGGTACTCAGTAGCGTTGACCAGATGGCAAAAGTAAAAAATAAAATAAAATAAAAAAATATATTTATTTATATATAAATACAATATTTTTGAATTATATTTGTGCCTTTTTCTTCACTCTGTATACAGTACAGCACGTATAAATTAAACTAAAAAAAGCACTTTATAAAGCTACATAAAACAAATAATTATAAAAATGTACAATGCAATTGTCTTATATATTAGTTTTGTATTGAGACCATTAAAATTTTTTTTCTTTCCTCAGATCAAGACTGGAGCTCCATGTAGATCTGAGCGTTTGGCCAAATACAATCAGTTGATGAGGTGAGAAATTTTGCCGTTGTGCTACTTACAGTCAGCTCTAGGCCATGCCCTGCTTTTACATTAGGCAAAAAATTTAAATATGGTTAACCACCATTATCTCAGAGTAAAATGCAGTCCAACAATCACAATGCTTACTATCTTTGTCCCATATTGTGTAAACCTGATCTACTGCTTTAAATGAACCTCCACTGACAAGATATTCTTTTGGTGTTCGGCTTTTCCCAGCAAAGCAGTGACAATGACATGGTAGTGGTATGCAGAGTAATACTGCTCAGGTTTTTAAAACAATATGTACACTGAGCACATTATTATACACCTGTGTTAATACTCTGTGTTAATATTATACACCTGTGTTAATACTCCGTCTGTAGTTGTACTATAAGGGTAATGGTTAGAACCGTGGTTGACTGCATGAAAGGGAAGAGCTCTGGCGGTTTGTCCCACTCTGAGGCGTACTTCCGGAAATAAGGGCAAAAATATTCTAAATAGGTCTTGTTTAAAAAATGCAAAGCAAAAATCAGTCCACAACTCAAAAATCTTTAGGAATATCAAAATGAACACGGACTTACACAGGGCTACACGAGGTTTGAGAGACAGAAAAACAAATGCTGACATGTACAGCAAGTATAGTATGCCGTTTTAAAATGTTCACAATGTCCTCTCTGTCTCGTTATTTTCTGCTTCATAGAATTGAGGAAGAGTTGGGTAATCAAGCCCGATTCGCTGGCCACAACTTCAGAAATCCCAGCGTTCTGTGAGCTGTCCTGCGACTACAAAGTCCACACAACTAACACCACTAGACAGTATGCACTGACTAAGACAGATACAATTCAGACAAAACAACCGACAGAAAAGACACCATGCACTGTAACAGATACCCAATGAATATTTGCACTGAACACCTACTGACGATAACTAATCTTTTTTGACAAAAGCCCATGCACTGGACCATGTGGACAACATGCACTACAATTGGACTGACCACGATAATAAGCTACTAATATGCATGGCAGACACAAGACATGTCTGACAGGACAGACAGCTAAGTACAGTAGAACATCCAGGATGTAGGACAGACCTACACTGACAAAATGACCAGAGACAATGCAAAGCGATGGAGCAAAAGGGAACACACTATGTCTTGTTAATTATAGAGTAAATAAAATTGAACTTGATGCACATGAATGACTTTATCAACTGCAATGAAAATGAAAAAAAGATTCTTGACAGACAGAGGGCAAGAGCTCTTGGTGCATGTAGACAGACAAATCAAGAAAGGAAAGAGGAAAAAAAAAAACAGACCCTGTCAAAGAGATGGACCATCAGCTTACACAGATAAACACACACACTCACACACACACACACACTCACTCACACACACACACACATAAACGTACACACGCTCACATTTGTGTGGAAGTTTCTTAACCTTTCACTATCTTGACACTTTACTCCTTTCCTCTCTTTCTCTGCTGTTCCCCCAATCCTTTACTTTCTTGATGTTTCATTGTCGCTGTCCTCCTTTCCTTCCGCCTTTGGTATTATTGCACACTTGGTCCACCATGCTTGAATTCCTTCGCTATTTCTCTATATGTGGAATCACTGTGGTAAAAGTGAAGAAGAAATTGATGGAATAAACAACATGCTTGCCATGAAAATAATGTTATGAATTAAAGCGATAATTTACTCCCAGTTTGTGTTGTTTGTTGCTGAATAACAGGAGACGTGTTTGGTATACGGGTGAGTGTGTGTGGGGGTTAAAGAGAGAGAAAAAGACATTTTCTGTGAGGAACTATAGACACACATCATCCACTTTTCTGCTCTAGAATGCATTGATTTCAAAGCTGCAAGTCATCAGTCACTGTAGTATAAAGTCAGTGTGTGGTGCAACTAGCATTCCAAAAATCAGGAGACTGATCACGTGTTTTTCTACCTTCATTTGTAGGATCAATTATTATAGTAATGGATAAATGGTGATTAATTAGTGGAAAAGCCATTAAAGTGTAAAGTAAACAAATGCACACAGTAAAAATGAGGTAATGGAAAGGTTTAATGTATTTCCGAAACATAGAATGACACATGAAAGGTTTCCTGGTGGTCTAGTGGTTAGGATGTGGCGCGCTCACCGCTGCGGCCCGGGTTCGATCCCCGGTCAGGGAACCAACCCCAGCTATTAGGGTTGCACAAGCCTGGATAAATGGGGAGGGTTGCGTTAGGAAGTGCATCCAGCCTAAAAACGTGCCAAATCAAACATGCAGATGGTCCGCTGTGGCGCCCCCTAATGGGAGAAGCGGACAGAAAGTTTTAGAATGACACATGAGCTGACTCTTCAGGAGAAATCTCCAGCTGAATCATCATCACTGCCCTGACCACAAACAGGTAAGGTGGGCCCATAGTCATGTCCACCAAAACTGATGCATGAAGCGACGCTGGCACTATCATACCCTGGAGAATGGGTAGAGTAAGGATGACAGACACCGTTTTGAGTAGAAGAGTCAGAAACTTTAGGAACGCATACAAGACGGAACGAAGGCCAAGTACGTGGGTCTGGAGCAGATGTGGAAGACACCAAAGTTTCCAGCGCGAAATCAGCCACCATGTGCAAGAGTAGAAATTGACCGTCATTTTATTGAAGACATGACACCTTCATATGAGTGACACTGTGCTGAGAAGCTCCTGGCTGGAAAATATGATAGTATACTTAGAATTAATATGAGCTAATTGGAGCGCTTACGCAGAAGAATGTACTTATTAAATTACTAACCTGTAGTAATAAATATTATATAAAGCAGGAGAAGAGGTAGTGTACTGACACATATATAATAAAAAATATAACAAGGAAGTAGAAGGTTGCAGATGTTCCTAAATTATTTTGGTCCAAACCTCAACCGGCCGAAGTTAATAGTAAATAGAATGACTAGACAAACCCCTGAATGACATATTGAGGAAGGATATTTGAAAGATAATGGTAATTAGTGAATGCCAAATTTTGGGGATTTTCCAAAGTTAATAGTGTATAAAAGAAAGAAGTTTTGTCGTTTGATTTCAGACTATCTCTGACATGTCATTAAACCATAATCTTACATAACCCTCAGCTGCTGTTTTCACTTATTTCTAGCTTGCATTGGAAATGAATGGCCTCATTAACAATCTTATATAATAATTTTATGGTATGTGAGTTTTTAGTCAGTTAATGAGGACACATCAAATTTCCAAAGCAACAAAACTTTTTACAAAAGGGATTAGTTTGAAAAGCAAAAGAAAATACCCAGAGGAATTGCCTCAGATTTCCCAAAATGCTTTGAAAAACTATCCGGCAATTTGCTTTATTATACTGGTGTAACTGGTGCATTTTTGTGTGTTTGTGGATTTAGAGAAAGTGTATGACAGGGTGGAGAGAGAGGAGTTATGGTATTGTATGAGGAAGTCAGGTGTGTCAGAGAAGTATGTGAGGGTGGTGCAGGACATGTATGAGGACAGTGTGACAGCAGTGAAGTGTTCAGTAGGAATGACAGACTGGTTCAAGGTGCAGGTTGGACTGCATCAAAGATCGGCTCTGAGCCCTTCCCTGCATGCAGTGGTGATGGACAGGTTGTCGGACGAGGTCAGACAGAAGACTTCATGGACTATGATGTTTGTGGATGATATTGTGATTTGTGGTGAGAGTAGGGCTGCACGACGGCGGCAGCTGCACGACTTGTGTTCAATCAGCCCAAGTTCTCCCACACCACCCCACTGCTGCGCTCCCTTCACTGGCTTCCAGTAGCTGCACGTATCAGATTCAAAACACTGATGCTTGCCTACAAGGCCAAAAATGGACCAGCACCATCTTACCTCAGTGACCTCATCACATCTCGCACTGCACCACGCTGTCTGAGATCCTCCAGCACTGCTCTACTGGTACCACCTTCTCTCAGATTGAGAGGTAAGTACAATTCAAGGCTCTTCTCTGTTCTGGCACCGAGGTGGTGGAATGAACTTCCCCTAGATGTCCGTACAGCAGAGTTCCTGATTATCTTTAAGCGACGACTGAAGACCTACCTCTTCCTGAAATACTTAAATTAGCACTTTCCAAGTTTGTAGAATTCGAGTTATATTTATATTGAGTTTGTATTCTTTCGTACCAGTGTAAGATTTATTCACTACTAGAGATTTAAAGCACTTTTGTACGTCGCTCTGGATAAGGGCGTCTGCTAAATGCCGCAAATGTAAATGTAAATGTAGGGAGCAGGTTAAGATGAGCCTGTAGAGGTGGAGGAGTTCAGGTACCTGGGGTCAACAGTGCAAAGTAATGGAGAGTGTGTTAGAGAAGTGAAGAAAAGAGTGCAGGCAGGGTGGAGTGGGTGGAGAAGAGTGATAACAGGAGTGATTTGTGATAGAAGAGTATATGTGAGAGTAAAAGGGAAAGTTTATAGGACTGTGGTGAGACCTGAGATGTTGTATGGATTAGAGACAGTGGCATTGAGTAAAAGACAGGAGGTGGAGCTGGAGGTAGCAGAGCTGAAGATGTTGAGGTTTTCATTGGGAGTGACGAGGATGAACAGGATTAGAAATTATTTTATTAGAGGGAAAGCGCATGTATAACGTGCGGGATAAGGTTAAATAAGCTGAGGGAGGTAAGATTGAGATGGTTTGGACATGTGCAGAGGAGCGACATGGGGTATATCAGTAGGAGAATGCTGAGGATGGAGCCACCAGGAAGGAGGAAAACCATGGAGGAGGTTTATGGATGTGGTGAGGGAAGACATGCAGGTAGTTGGTTTGAAGCAGGCAGATGTAGAGGACAGGGGGATATGGAGACAGATGATCTGCTGTGGCGCCCCCTAATGGGAGTAGCCAAAAGAAGAAGAAGAAGAAGAAGAAGAAGACTGTATTGTAAATCTGATTATTTTGGAGAATCTATTTGTTTCCAGGGAAAAGAAACAAAAATCTGGCGACATATCGTGGTTGTCTAAAAAATGCTCTTCTTTTTTTTTTTTTTTACTATTGCAGAACCTCAATGGACAAAACAACTGCAGTAATATCACAGCAGAATGACTGTAATTATGTGCTTGTAAATGGAAAAAAACACAAGGTTAAATGTCTGCTGTAATTATTAGTTAGAAAACCCACACTGGAAATTAGAACAAATAAATACTAGACTTGTGAAGTTTAATCATTAGTTAACAGTTCAGATCAGTTTCACAGAAATCCGGTTTAGATCAGTTTAGTGAAATAAGCAATTATGTAAAAAGTAAAAAAAAAATGTTTTGATTTGATATTATTTCACTTGAAAACCATTAGCTGCTGCTGAGGATGGTTCCACATGACCAGTTTAAAAATATATAAGGTTACTGTGGAGGATCAGGATGGACCATGAGGATGGATTTGGTTTGTAATTAATATAATCCGTCTGCTACAGTGGTTCAGGACTGCAATTACCATAAACAGTTTCAGTGAATTCAAGTTTCCATCAGTGAACATCAACGATGATAGAACTACAATAAATGGAGATTTGGTGTCACCCCTTTTGAGTCTGGTTCCACTCAAGATTTCTTTCTTATATCATCTCAGGGAGTTTGTCCTTGACTAATTTTAATGTATCAAGTTATCGATATCTATAGTGCATTCTGACTTCTTACACATGGCCTTTTCACAAACAGGCCTTTAAATTGAATAAAAGGAAAATTATAAAAAAAATAAAATAAAAACAGACGTTCTTTTACGGTTCTGTCTCCAGGAAGATGCAGCTCTACCTCTGCCATGTTAATCTGTATTCTTTGTAACTCTTAGAACATCCTCAGGCTCCGTTGTCATAACGTCATATTCACGTGGATCCAGATATTCATGTAGGAGCAGAATCAGGTGCTGGTGTGATAAAATCGCAGCATAATTTAAATGGTAACACACGTAGCAGGATTGGTGCTGAGAACATGTGGTTTATTTTTATGCCGATGCACCGATGCGAATCGGGGAATCTTACCATCCCAAATAGAGAGAGAATAGATGGAGTGAACAGAAAAGGTGAATAGAAAGCAAGGTTATTTTAGGATGAATTTGTTTGCACTCTTTATCTAACGCTTCTTGACCAAATGATGCAATACCAGACTAATGTTATTTGGAAGGGACAGTCCACTTGGGAAACCCCAACAAATGTAGCCACCTGCTCTACAGACATGTTAGTACAGGGTTGGAGAACAGAGAACATAATCCCAGCTTTTCCCTTGTATATATTTAGGACTCGGACATGTTATGATGTCACTTGGGTTTCTCTCTGGTGTCCAATTTGACAAGTCCACAGCTTGTCACTTCCACCTGTAACTGTCCATCACCCTGAGCGCAAGCTTGGGCCAAGGATCTGATTGGCTAATTCCTTGTGACCTCACTAGGCACTACGCCCCCTGGAGGCGGGATGCAAAGTCGGAATTCCCGAGCTTCCCAAGTTTGGACACGAAAGGATCTTAGGAAAGAATACAGACGAAGGAGAGAAGGAATAACCGCAATTCAGGTGATTCTACATACATATATATATACGGTAGGAGCGTGGAGGACTGGAATAAACCGGCATTTTGGATGTCGTGTCTGGGACAGTGTGAGGCTCCATCTGTTAGCTGTAGACAGACTGTAGGAATTTTTATTAATGAATCAATCAATAAATTAGTTTCACTAATTACGACCACATATTGCCAGTGAAATACTAACTATTTAGAGTAACAGTGTCATCTGTCGCATAATCCATCTTATAAAACACTCATATAAATATACTATCAAATATACCAGTGATTCATGCAGTGCATCCGGGTCATTTTTTTATTTCAGTATTGCATATTGCTGATATTATGTATGTAAACAGTTTCTAAAACTCTCTGCCCGTCAGCCGCCATGATGTTTATTTGTAAGCCCATTTGCTGTGATTAGAACCTGCGCCTCCATCTGCCAGTGTCACTACATCCCAGAATGCTAGGGGACTCGTGACGTTCGCGCATGCGCTCTCGCGCAGGGTTACGTCACTACCGCGATCGGGTCTTAATAATAATAAACCCTAATAACAATCATAATAATCGTAATAATAATAATAATTATTGTATATTTAAAAGTATAAGTCATGTAGGTGATGAAGTAAGAATGCGTTATTAATAGAAGCGTTAATTGTTTATTGTTGAAAAAAACAAAAAAAGAAAAAGTAAATAAAAAGAATTGACATTGAAATCAAATGAATATTTTGTGTGATTCCCTCTGCCTTTCATCTACTTTAACACACTTTAGATATAACATTTAACAAACTACATCAAATCAACCCAATTATAACCCATACACAAGCTCTCAACTTCCATTTAAAATCCAGACACGTCCTAGTAAAGTAATAAAATCTGTTCTGTTTTTCAGGGTAAAATTTATTAACATTAAATATGGATCTGATCTGGATTTCCCTTATGTTCGTTCACTTTTTTTTATTTTGCTGATTGATTAAAAATTAACTAGTAGATTTTCTATTTTTGAAATCATCTCACCTTACAGCATCTGTCAAGTGGCTAAAACTTTATTATATATATATATATATATATATATATATATATATATATATATATATATATATATATTTTTTTATAATATTTAAAAGACACA
>MU589826.1:3342485-3534193 GCA_024362625.1 Silurus asotus
TATATATATATATATATATATAGGGCAGCGAGTGAACGACAAAGTGGATGTGTTAGAAGTAGAAAATGAACAAGCTTAAGGAGACGAATGGGTCAGAGCATCTCCAAAATTTCACCTCTTGTGGACTGTTTCTGGTGTGCAGTGGTCAGTATTTATTAAAAGTGGTTCAATGAAGAAAAAGTGGTGAAGTGGTGACAGGTTCATGGGTGGACAAGGCTGATGCACATGAGGAGCGAAGACTGGTCCGTGTGGTCCAATCCAACAGACGAGCTCGTAAAGGAGTTAATGTTGTCAATCGGTCAGGACCAACACAATATTAGACAGCTGGTTATATATATAAATATATATATATATTAGTGCTGTCAATCGATTAAAATATTTAATCATAATTTAATCGCAGATTTTCTCTGTTTTAAATGTACTTCAAATAAATACTTTTTAAGTTTTTAATACTCTATTAAACATGGTCATGGACAGATATGGATGCTTTATGCAAATGTATGTTTAACATGAAGAAAAAATATACTTGTAAATGTTTTAAAGTAAGTACAGTGTTTCAAATTACACAAATCATCAGGACACCAAACTGATTTTTTGCTATGTTTCCACACGGACGGTTTAAATTGCCGGATTTGCTCTTTGTGGTGATTTTGGTGCTTGATTTAAAACTATAATAGAGAAAAGATGTAAAAATAAATGTGTTGCATTGAAGGTTTTTATTTTGCCTCATATATATTTATTTATGTCTGTTTTTCATAAAAATGGTCTAAACCTTAAAAAGTCCAACCTCTTGTGGAATGTGACGGGTGTGTGATCAACGGTCAGTCTATTATCTGTTATAATATAATTTGCAGGTGCTTAAATCTGATACCTACAATCATGCAATGGTCAAAAGTCACAGAGGTCACACTTTTTTCCCATTTTGATGTTTTAATATGGACATAAACTGAAGATCTTGACTTCTGTCTGCATGATTGGCTTTTCAGCAATTAGCTAATTAGATAACTTTTATTTCAAACCTTCTGCACTCACTTTACTACCTCTTGATATTCATTTATTTTTCCTCTATGTGAAATGCCTTGTTTTAGGCATAGTGTAGAAAATGGGCATTAGGGATTGGCTTGCATTTTGGTTTGTAAAATTTTTCAAACAATTCAGGTTTTGTATATTTTAGGAGGCTGCCATTGACACTGCTGGACCAGTAGATGATGGAACTGAGAGTATTGGTGATGTACCAAGCATTACTGAAGAAGTTGCAGGTTACATCTTAATTTTATTTCTACCTCCCTTCTAGTTAGGCTCAATGAGATTAACTGTTTGACCTAGCATCATTGCTTTGCATTGCTGTTTATCACAGAAAGCACTTTCGAGGTGAAGCCGAGTGAAAGCGAAGCTCCACAGGAGACCGTCTTGTCAGAAGAGGGCCACCAGGTTATTATTTAAACAAAAAAAAATAATTCTAAAATATCAAAAATAAGATTTTGTAAAACACATGACACACGTGAAATGTCTTATTTTGCAGGTGTGCCAAGGAACCTCCCCAGAACTGTTTGGCGAGGGAGCGGCGTCCGGTCCGAGTGCTGAGGACGATCCTGAGATTTGCGCACCAGTCATCCACGCTACTTTCACAACCTCTCCACCAGACAATGATCTGCTTGGGGCAGTTCCCTTTAGCATAGCTACAGAGTCATCCCTGTTTCTTTCACAGGAGCCTTTCCTTGAAGCATACTATGAAGAGGCTTGTCTCATTCCTGAAGCTGTGGCTGAAGAAACACCTGAGTGTGTAGAAAATATTGGCCCTGCATCAAAACCTACAGCTGAAATTGGTTCTGCCGTTCAGCCTTTATCTGATATCCGACCTGCCTCAGCACCAGTAGCTGAAATTGGCGCTGCCTCAGCATCTGTAACTGAAATTTTCCCTGTTTCAGAACCTATTCAGGAAATCGGTCCTGCCTCAGAACCTGTAACTGAAATTGACCCTGTCGTAAAACCTACAATTGTCATTGATCCTTCCTTAGCACCAATAGCTGAAATGTTCCCTGTTCCAGAACCTATAGATGAAACTGATCCTGCTTTAGAACCCAAATGTAAAATAAGCCCCTCCCCTGAGCTCCCACGGTCTTCTTTTCCTGATGTTACTGCAGATGTTTTGGACATTAGTCACACCTCTGCAATCCCTGGGTTGGATATTGGCCCTTGCCCTGATATCTCATCTTCCAGTCTGTCTTCAGAGATTACTCATAGCCCAGCAGCTGAGAGCCTTTTCCCAGAAACCCCTGCTTCCTCAGTCTTAGAAGAAAAAGACCTTGTAACTGATGGAGATGAACATAAATCCACATACGTTGCAAGGCAGGCAGGTACAGTCTGAAATTACAGCTTAGTATATCTCCTTGCTCTCTAAGGCATTTTTATTCTCTCAAATGCTCTATTTTTGTTTAGAACCCGTTGGTACCGATGAGCCGATTGAACACGGAGGAGAGGACAGTGGACTGCGGCAGCGACGCGTGCACTACCCTGAGGAGCTGAGACAGAGCTCGGATGAGGAAGATGTGGAGGAAATGGAGTTTAGGCTTCCTGAAAGGAAAGAAGAGAAACCTGGTTTATCGATGAATCACCTGATCATAGGAGCTCTGGCTTTGTTGTGTCTAGGCGCCTTTTTGATCTCTGGTAAGTTGTGAAATTAGATTTTGCTGATTTCCCAGACCAATGAAATCCATACGCCTCGATTTCCAGATTCTAGAAATAACTTGAAACTTCAGGTATTGTATGACATTGTGTTGCGTCTCCAGGTACCTTTTTCGACCAAGCCGGCGGTAGGTACAGCTAGATGGCAGTATAAGCTTGTGTTTAATCTTGCATACAAGTAGAGGCCTCCCTTTAGAACTGATCTATGACTAGCTATAACTTTTTCCATAAGCTTAGACCTAGATCAGAGACAGAGGGCCACTTCTACCATTTCCTGTAAGCTAACTCTACTAAACACTACCAGGTGCTTGTGTTGTGTCTGTTAATTTCCATTGCAATCAAGTAGTATTTGTGAACTAAATGTAACTGTTTAGTCGATAAACAGTTGCCTTGTCTGAGTGGAATTGCTGAGAGCATGTGAAGAAAACATTTGAATGCATATAATTATTTTGCGATAAGGAAATGCTTTATAGGGAAATGAATACATTTGAGGTTATTTGAGGTCAAAACAAAACAAAACACAAATTGATCCATTTTATTGCAACTTGCTTCTGCCATTTCCTTTTCTCTATCCTAATTCTCCTTCTCTTTCTCCCTCTCTCTCTCTCTCTCTCCCTCTCTCTCTCTCTCTCTCTCTCTCTCTCTCTCTCTCTCTCTCTCTCTCTCTCTCTTCTCTCTCTCTCTCTCTCTCTCTCTCTCTCTCACTCTCTCTCTCTCTCTCCAGATGACTTTGATGGCACAGAGTTAAGTGACCAGGTTGACTCCTTTCTACATATTTCATCTGTTCTACCCTGCTTTGTTTGTCACAGTAGCAAGCAGACACCACGTTCAGCTTTTATACGATTTGACTTCTTGTTGGCTGTTTCTGTGGAAAATGCATCTTTTGCAGGTTTGTCTAATCAGTACGACTAATCTGTTCCACTCTAGGAACTCCTTGAAAAACTCGTTGAAGAAAACAAGCAGATTTCCATACTGGAAGCCCAAATACAGGTTGGAATAACAGTCCCTCGTTACATTATAGTTCATTCTCATCCGTCTGTGGATTTTTTATAATTTTTATTAATTACTAGTTTGTTCTTTTGTCCTTTATATATAAACGTATTGTCATGTAAGCAGATGAAAGAACAAAGTAGGCATTAATTAAAAACTAATCATAAATTAAATGATGTATAAATGATATGCCTCCTTTTGTACCAGGCACAAAAGGAAGAACTGGACCAGGCGTTGAGGGCAGCTGCAGAGAAGGGTATCACCGACAAAGAGCATGCCAGGATGAAAGAAGAATTGTCTGCATTACCAGGCCTAAAAGAAGAATTACAGGCACTTAAAGCTAGGGTCTCTGAGCTCACCCAGCTCACAGGTACACTAAATGTTCTCGAATTTTTGTCTCTTATGAATCCTTTCCATTATTTCAAATTTGTCATCATTCAGGTGAAGTCAAAAACACCTCGACTGGGGGCACAGTTGCACAGCACATGCAATTCCCTGAGCTCCAGTTACTGATATAGACTCTCTAGGTTTCATTCACGTTATTACAGTTTTCTTCTACCTCTCCATGCAGATTTGTGAGCAAAGGTGTGAATATATGAGTGTTTGCTCGGTGTCCTGCGAATGGTGCACTGTCACCTAACACCTCGTGTTCCAGGGGGGGAAAAAAAAACATTTTTTATTCTTATTAAACTTGAAAACATACACAACATTTCCAGGGTTATAAAAAAGAAACTTTAGTTAGTGCAGTGTCACTGTGGCTACTCGATCCGTACCGGAAATACAATTTGTTTTGCGCATTTTTATAAAATATTATTTTATATATTATTTAACTAAACAGGCATTTTATTTGAAATTGAAGTATGTACCGAACCGTGAATTTTGTGTACCGCTACACAAAATTACACCCCTAATATATATATTTTATTATGACATTATAATATTATGACTGGTGAGCAATATAAACCTGTTCAGTAAATAACTGGAGTATATTAGGCAGTAAGTGAACATTTTGTCCTCAAAGTTGATGTGTTAGAAGAAGGAAAAATGGATTTGAGTGAGTTTGACGAGGGCCAAACTGTGATGTCTAGACGACAGGGTCAGAGCATATCCAAATCTGCAGCGGCCGAGGCTCATTGATGCACGCGGGGAGTGAGGGCTGGTCTTTGTGGTCCGATCCAACAGATGAGCTCCTGTAGTTCAAACTGCTGAAGACATTAATGCTGTTAATGCTCGACTGGTCAGGACTGTTATGGCAGCAAATAGGGGGCCAACACAAAATTCGAAAATTAATTTAAAAAAATTCTAAATTTGATAAGATGGTCTTTAGATTTAATCAAATGGAGAATATGTGACTGTGGTATTATTTGGTGAGATCTTATATATTTTATGATCTCCATTGGTGCATCGTGGTTGTTTGAGTCTGTCACTGAACGTACTCCTCAGAATGGCCAGTGTTTTATGTAGTGGGTGGGAGGTGTACTTTTGACAGCATCATCCCTTCAGACATCGTCAGAGAGTCCAGCTCCTCCCCAACAACATCGCTGACCTTGCAGATCAGTTTGTTGAGTCTGTTGGTGTCTGCCACTCTCAGCCTGCTTCCCCAGTATGTCACAGCATACAGGAGAGCAACGGCCACAACGGTCTCATAGAAGATCCTAACCGTAACTCTCAGAAAGTTGTCCTCACATCATGTGACAAAATTCTACTGTCCTGTACTCCTTCTCATCACTGTCACTAGTACATCCCACTACCGCAGATTCATCTGAGAACTTCTGAAGATGGCACGATTCTGTCTGGTAGGTGAAGTCTGTGGTGTAGACGGTGTAGATGAAGGAAAGAGCACTGGCCACCTGGTGCCCCTGTATTGCTGATCACTTTTTCTGACATACAGTGTTGTAAATGCACATACTGCTGTCTTCCAGTCAGGTAGTCCACTATCCAAGACACAAGGTGGGAATCAACCTACATTGCTGTCAGCTTTTCACCCAGACACCCAGGCTTGATGGTGTCAAAAGCACTGGAGATTTCAAAGAACACGACCCTTACAGTTCTTGCCGGTTTATCCAGGTGTGAGTACATCCGGTTTAGCAGGTAGAGGATGGTGTCTTCAACTCCCAGTCTTATGCAAACTGCAGTGGATCTGTATGTGGGCTGATCATGGTCCGTAGCTGTTAGAGGACAAGTCTCACTAAGTCCTTCATAATGTAATATATGGTGAAGTTGGTCCAATGAGCCGCAGTTAGGATGGAATTGCATTGTGTTGGAAAGTATAGAATGGTAGCCATGCTGGTTCCTTTCACCTGGAATATCTCTCCAACCTTCCCTGCCCCAAGACAAGCCCAAACCATTCAGCTTCCACCTCCATGTTTGAAATAATTTTATATTGTTAAAATAAAGCAAATGTTCTGTGAAGTGATTATAATGTTTATTGGTTATTGCTATTTGTAAGACATAAGCATAGCATTCTTACATATTTTCTATCCCCACCTTCTTTTGTTTTAGCTGGAGAAGGTCAAAGTCCAGCAGGGCCTGCCAGACTGTGGGGGAATAACGATGAGCTCAAAAGACAAAAGCTTCTCTTGGAACAGAGTAAAACACGATTGGAAACGATGAAAAAACAGGACTGGCCTAAGAAATGGTTAGGAGAAAGGCTGGTTGAGATGCAGCAGAGGTTATCAGATCAGGTGGACCACATAAGCAAGAAAGATGAATGGAGGAGGAAGCAGAAAGGAGCAGAAACTAGGAAAAATGACTGGAGTGACGGTGTCCAAAAGCACAAAGAGTTCTTGAAGAAATACAGTGATGAGTGGGAGCAAACAAAGCCTGAGAGAAAGGTGGAGAGAGAGAGGAGAAAGCAGGAGAGATCTTTGCAAGCCAGGTCAGGCCACAAGCAGAAACATGACCATAGAGCAGACCAGCATTTTGAATCAAAGGACTTCTGGAAACTTCAAGAGAAGAAGCTGAGGAAAAAACGAAATCCTCCTAGACACTGCCAGGGCATGTCCGGCTGTGCTAATGCAGAGGGCCTTGTTCATGTTAAGCTTTCCGCTTTTCAGGGCCTCTTGGATACCTACCTGAACAAGTTGCAAGGGCTCAGTGCGGAGAATAAGGAGGCTTTCCATCGTCTCGTCGGCCAGTTTTTCCACAACGGCATTTTTCCGCACAACAAAATGCTTTTCAGCGAGTTCGCAAAAAACGTGGCCGACATCTTGGAGGACCTTGCGGATCTTCTAATGGACGATGATGTGGTGGAAGAGGAGATGGAAGAGTTTGAAAGGGAGGTCCTGTGGCACTTTGCAATATAGTGCAAAGGAGTCACATGACCTAAATGAAAGATACTACATAATGCTGAGCAATGCTTTCACTATACAAGGTGGTAGCAAAACGTTTCGAGACTAGCTCTGTTTACAAGAAAATACTTTATTTATCTATGTTTACACACTATTATCTTCAAAATATCCCCTTGCACAGGAATGCAGCGCTCCCAGCGTTCCTGCCACTTTCCGGTGAGAGCTCAGTGTCAGAATGCAGTGTCGTTTGTTCTAACTTGCCGTCCATGATGAAATCGCGGACATGGTAACGCACCTGTTCAGAATAGCACCAGTTGCACAGCTCCAGATGTACACAGGATGATGTCTTTTAGCACAGTGACTTATGAAGGTCGGTGCTCCCTGTGACTGTGCGTGCAGCCTTGTGCTGCCATCTGTTGGCCTGTTACAAAACTAGTCTCGAAACTGTTTGATACCACCTCATACATACGGTTCTTTTTCCCAAGTCATCTGCCAGGAGGAGTGTGCTTCTGAGAAAAAATATTTAATCATACAACTTTACCGATACAAAATAAATAAACCGTTTTTTCCCTCAAGCTACGTGTACTAACTGCAGTATGCTTGTAGTGTTTGTAAAAAGTGTGTTTCTGGAGTAATTTCAGGAAAAGTCTGCCGTGTGATTAGTGTATTGCACTACCTCTCGATTCTTGCTTATTCTGTAAAGCAGTAGTTAACGGTAAAGTGTTGCAAATAAAATCGAATCATTTTCAGGACATAACGGTTTTGTTGACCCCATGTTAAGTTGCCCCGGGGCTGCATTATTAGACACAGGAAGGTGGAGGGAATTTGCTTCGGGCAACCTTTATACCTGTTTACCCCTCATACCATGTAGTATCCCAGACTGCTCAAGTGTCAAAACTGTTTGCTGTCTCATGTCCGTATGACCTTGTGAAAAGGTTTCAAGCTCTGTTGTGAACTGTTCACATCTACGTTGCATGCTTGCACTTTTGATTGATGAGCCGATTACGTGTAACCTGGTAACCTTCACTGAACCTCCGTGCTGCGTCTTACAGATATGTACAACGTGGCTTTATTGTGGCTTACTGCTTAAATGTGATTCTGGGAGTCAAATTAAGTCTCCCAGGGATCTTAAACAAGGGGGTTATATAATATAGATACTATAATCATTTTGTCCATTTTTGGTCCACTTTTTTTTTTGCACTATATAATTATTATATTATAAGCTGGACTTTTTTTTTTTTTTTTACAAATCCAATTTGTGTGAATTGGACCAATTTAGGACAAAATCCCATTAAACCTCCTTCATGTCAAAAAATTAATTTATGACCCTGCAATGGCTGACCTGAATTCTGGCAATGCATTAGAGTTCACTGAAATGAATGTATAAAATGATTCATATTTTTCACCAGTGAAAAAAAATAAAAAGGATTATACATTTGTATCATTGCATAAAAAAAACGTAATTATTAAATGCTTATAGTTTGCTTATGTTCTGTACATGTTTAGAATCTGCCCATTAAAAAAAAGTGTCACTATGGAAGCGGATTGTGTGTTTTATTTGCAATGGAAAGATCTCCAAAACAGATAATAGGACCTTTGTGGAATCTGCATTTTGTTTGGGGAAAACGAGCGTTTTCCGCTGACCTGTGCTTTAAGGTGCAGGGAATAAAAGTGGAGGTGAAAATGAGCCGCCGTATCAGTCTGCCTGCTTCTACTACCACCACTTTACAGGTACACCAATTCTCTTATTTCTTACTTATTATTTCCTTTTTTTTTTTACTATTCAAAGTTATGATTTAAAAAAAATAGATTGCGAAATGAAAATGATTTGTTATCCCTCGTGTATGGGGAAGGTTGGAGAATCGGAGGAATGGATGTAGCTATTTCTTGTGAATTACATCTTTTTTTGACAAACATTTTCAAACGCTTATTCTGTCAAATGCTTTGAAACAGAAAGTAATTTGGAAACCTGTTCAGTCATGTAATTTAACACTGTTTAAACAAGATGGTAGAAAACACCTGGACCTGTTTTTTTGTTTTTTTTGAAGGGCACATTGGCTTTGTGTTAATAATTGTAACATTAATTCTTTCAGTAACGTTCGTGTTTGCATTATGTTTGCTTTGTCTAGTGTAAAACTCCCATTCCAGAAAGACATGGAGTCTGCCATTAATGTCCTCGTTGCCCAGTTCAAGACTTTTGCTGGAAAAGATGGCAGCTCACAGACCTTGAGCAAAGATGAATTTCAGACCCTTGTGGCGTCTCAACTTCCAAACCTAGTTAAGGTAAGATGTAATCGCTGTGTTTTTAGTATTCCAATAAGTAATATATTTGACAAACTGTCGGCTTAAAGGAGGAATTTTCACATTAATAACTCAGTAATTAACATGCAGTGCCTTCATACTGCTACGAAATGCCATTATTATACTGTATTTGGTCATATCATTTAAAAAAGCACCTGTATTTTTGTCATTATTATCAGAATGCCAGCGATCCTTCTGCGATCGACCATCTCATGAGCTCCTTGGATGAGAACAATGACGGTGAACTGACGTTTCAGGAATTCTGGCAGCTTATTGGTAAACTGGCGAGCGCGCATGGCGGCTTCAGCCAATAACTTCACAGGGGAACCATTTCGAATTGTCTCGATAGAAGCAGGAGACCTTCCCGTCTAGCTGCAGCATGAAAGATTGTAAGTTAAACATTGATGAAGACAATCAACGATAAACAGGAAAAACACTGTTGTACCAAGTCATAAAATTTATCTTGGTTTTATTGACCTTGTGAACCTTGTAATAAAAGATTGCATACATGTTGGATATACGGCTCATTCTTGTTCTTAAATCAGCAGGGGGTCACACAGTGTATAATCAAAGTAATCAAGAGAAAATACACAAAAGAAAAACACGAATTAATATATTGTTTAAATATTATTATTTTTTTTATCCGTCACTTTGAATAGTAACAGCTAAGAGACTTATTTTCAAGAAAGCGAGTGTATTCAATGCTAAAATCCACCCCACCACTTCAGCCTTGCTAACAGCACAACAAGGCTACTCCCTAGTATTAAACTTTTTCGTTTACCTTCAGAGACTGACCTGCAGGCAAACTGCTGATGTGACCTAGTAAACTTTTTTTTTATTTATTGTGCTATGAGCAGCTTATGTGCCCTGAGGCTTGTGCAGGAGGTTCTTTTGTTCAGAGAAGAGGTAGGCTCATAACACAGTAATGATTGTTGTTTGTGCACACTGACACAGACAGGTACAGTCACACACATAAGCAGGGTGGTGCCACCCTCAGGCCTGATTACACACAAACGAAACAGCAAACTCTGTAGAAATAATATAATAAATGTGGGAAATGTATTTGGACATACACTTGTATAAAACTTGTGAAAAAGAAATACATCAACAGTTATTTACACTTAGAGAATAGGATTGAGGGGTTGAAGTTGAAGAACCCAATCTGGGCTACTTTGTAATGCTGAGATTTGAACTTTCTGTGTAGTTACTCATTGCCTTAACTAACAAACCACAACTTCCTCTCAGCCACTCTAAACTTCTCATAGAAGGGAAATCTGTAGAAAAGTCTTGATAATGTGGGAACGAATGAATGAATTATGAATGAAAGAATAAATTATGGAGCAAACTTCAGCACCAAAAGAAGCTCTCTCTTCTACACAGTTCTTTCTTCTACAGTTTAAGGACCCAATCAAGGCTACTTTGGGATGCGGAGATCTGAATTTAAAACCTTCTACGCAGTGACTCAGTGGCACTCCAGACTTTTTAAAGAGGGAAAATCAGTGGAAAGGACTTTCCTGATCATGTGGGAAATGAAACAGTGAATTATGGGACAAACTTCAGCATTAAAAATGCTCTCCTCTCTTTCATACACACTTTTTCTCTGTTCTGCATTCTTCTCCATGACACATGTGGGATGTGGAGATTTTACCTCAGAACCTTCTAAACAGTTACTCAGTCACTTAACTAACAAATCACAACTCAGGGATTGGGCATTATTGATGATACATGTGTTTAAAATATAACATTTACATTTACATTTACATTTGCGGCATTTAGCAGACGCCCTTATCCAGAGCGACGTACAAACGTGCTTTAAATCTCTAGTAGTGAATAAATCTACACTGGTACACCAGATTACAAAATTAATATAAATATAACTTGAATTCTACAAACTTGGAAAGTTCTAATTTAGGTATTTCAGGAAGAGGTAGATCTTTAGTCATCGCATAAAGATAATCAGGGACTCTGCTGTACATCTCTAGTAGTGAATAAATCTACACTGGTACACCAGATTACAAACTCAATATAAATATAACTTGAATTCTACAAACTTGGAAAGTTCTAATTTAGGTATTTCAGGAAGAGGTAGATCTTTAGTCATCGCATAAAGATAATCAGGGACTCTGCTGTACAGACATCTAGGGGAAGTTCATTCCACCACCTCGGTGCCAGAACAGAGAAGAGCCTTGAAGTGTACTTACCTCTCAATCTGAGAGAAGGTGGTACCAGTCGGGCAGTGCTGGAGGATCTCAGACAGCGTGGTGCAGTGTGAGATGTGATGAGGTCTCTGAGGTAAGATGGTGCTGGTCCATTTTTGGCCTTGTAGGCAAGCATCAGTGTTTTGAATCTGATACGTGCAGCTACTGGAAACCAGTGAAGGAAGCGCAGCAGTGGGGTGGTGTGGGAAAACTTGGGCTGATTGAACACAAGTCGTGCAGCTGCATTTTGGATCATTTGCAGTGGATGAATAGCGTTCAGGGGAAGACCTGCCAGCAGAGAAAATATAAAATAGTGTTTTGTCATTTGTATTTGAAAGGGTTCATGACAATTTTTTCATATTTTGTATCGAAATACTTTCGTGTTTTGTATGTTTGTAGTTCTAAAATAATGTAAAAGAATTCGTAAGAAGTTCTACGTGATGACATCATAAAAATGCGATCTCTGATTGGTGCCTACTCAGTATTTTGCCCAGGCTTGTTAAGATCAAAACAGAAAATTGATCCATATGAAAGAAGGTGGTGATGGTCAGAAAGGTGCAGCTGCCAGCTTTCTAATTAACCATTTAATAGATTTTATTGCTGAATATTGTACCCTAATTGAAGTAGTTGTTTGGTAGGATCATGATTTTGCATACTATTGTGTAAATGACTGCTCGACACATTTTATAATATGTTTATGATCAAACATTAATACGATCAATCAGTTAGAAACTTGTTGCTCTGAATGCAGGTCCCATCAGTCGTCTTCTTATGAATGACGTGTTTGTCATTGAGTCGATGTTGCTAAGGCAAATTAGCCCTTCGTTACCAAACAACTAATTAACTAAATTAGGAAACAATTATGATTAATTTGCAAACTGTTAAACATTTAACTGTTGGTTACTTTAAAACACCATCTGGGAGATCAAAGGAAAATATATGTGAATATTTGATCTGTTAACTGGATGCATGTCAGATTTGTTGGTTGACTCCACCAGAGAAAAGCTGTTGCTATCAAACATTGTTTACTTAATCAACAAAGTTAGTGAATAGTGGTGAAGGAACAGATCAAATATTTTATAGTTTATTTCAATACACTTAAAGTGAATGTATTTGGTATTTTATTTGAAAAATACACTTTGATGTATTTTGTTCAACCACGTCAGACTCCAGAAAAAGAAAGAAGTTAGTAGAAAGGTCTTTCTTGTTCATGTGGGACATGGAAGAATGAATTATAGGACAAAATCCTCTCTCTCTTTATCATCCACACTCCTTCCTTCCACAATCCCAGAATCAGTCCCTCCCTTCTCCACACAGTGTATTAAATATCATGACAGCTCTCATCCTCAAAATCACAATAACTTAATGAAATGAAATTATCATTTTAAAAAGTTTTTTTTTCCTTCCCTGTCTGAAAGTTTTCCAACATTCCCATTCGTCCTGTAGATATGTTGCCAACTCCAGCCTTTTCCCCCTGTGTTCACGCCCTCTGTGTGTCAGGGAGGGAGGGAAAAAGTGAACACAGAGGAAAGAGAGAGAAAAAAACTAAATCGCGGAAGAGATTGTCTCCAGCAGTTCGAGTTTGACAAGTTTTTTTCCCGTTGTTAAAGAAGAGACTGGAAGAGGGGAAAAAAGAGGCGTAAAAGAAAAGACAGATCATTCAGACTCTTGAGTACCGGTGTGTTTCATGGTAAGTGGACTTTGTAAATTGTTTTTTTTTTGGGTTACTTTCTTTCCAGATTTTTGCGGGTTTTCTAGAGCGCGCTTTGATGGCGGGGTTTGAAGCGCCACGTTTCCGATCCGCCCTTCCAGTGCAGGACTGGGACTGGCCTTAGACTGGCCCGGGATTGGACTGGGACTAGCCCGGGACTGGCCTGGGTCTGGCCTGGGACTGGGCCGGGGCTGCGGGTTCTACATTTTATAACATGAAAAAAAAAGAGTTGATTATTCGTGTTGAAATGTGATCCTGTGGATGATCTGGAGCTCTGAAGCTGGTATGGAGTTGAACATGGCGAACTGTACACACCAAAGAGAAAGAGAAACGCTTTGCTCAGGAATTTCCTCACTATGAGACTTGATTTTCTATCCAATGATCAGGAATCTCAGCATTTATATCCTAAAAAAATCACTGTATTCACTCATTTGTACTTGTAGATGATTGCAGAAAAGCAGACAAACAGCAGAGGGAATTATTATTATTATTATTATTATTATTATTATTATCATGGCAGTCTATTCTGCTTTGAGTATAAGAAGCTGTTAGCTGAAATGTTCATGTGTATCTCCTACACACTGTCTCTGATAAGCTTCAGGGGGAAAAAAACCTTTCTCACACACTTACACACACTTTCACGCACACACACACCTAATAGCCTAACTGTCTCAATATGCTGCAGATACCAAGATCCTTCTCACAGTATGTTTTTTCCTAAACTATTTTCAACAACATCAAAAAGATCTGACCAATAATGTCAGTCCTGAACCTTTCAAATCATGAAATGTTCTAGTGATACACGGAAGAAATGCAGCTCTCACTAGGAACCTTAGGAACCCCTCTGGTAGCAATACCAGAAACAATGCAGTTCCTGAATAGAATGCATGAATAGTGCCAGTGGGAGAACCCAGGACCTTCTACAGGATCTTCCAGATGTTCATTGTGGGTTCCGTGTGCAAGAACTCGATTCGTATCCAGTTCTCCGGTTTATATTGAAATGATAAAGTCTTGTCTCTAATCAGCTACAGGTTTTAGCGTGTAAAAAAAAAGGGTGAATGGTTGTATGTAAACGCTTCCTGTTGGGAATCAAGAGTTTCCACATGGAGGACATTAAGGAATTCCGCCTTGCGAGCACTTTCTCCAGGAGCGCGCAGGAGCGGACCGCGAACGCGCGCGCGCACTCGCCAACGCCGCCGACGCACATTTATGCCCCACTGGCTGCTTGTGAATCTTTAATGGCGTGGCGTTGCACTTTTTCTTTCTTTTTATTCGTCGGATCGCGTTCAACCCTCGGAGCAAACGCAAACCTCCATCGGTGCTGCCGCGCGTCGCAGAGAAACGACACCCATATATTGAATGACGCGCTTCTGGGCGTGCGCGCCCCCGTGCGAGACTTAATGCTGATTATAAACTCTTAGTCATTGATAAAAATTAAAAAAAAAAACCTTAGCGACCTGACTGATCAAGTCTATTCCTAAAGTGGCAGAAAAAAGCAGAACTTGGGCAGATAATGTGTATATGACCACCCTGGGGTGCGTCTTTAATTATTCAACTGACCCTGAGACTGCAATAGCAGAGGTCATGAGAGGTCAGACACCCAGAGCTGGAACAGTAGTAGCTGTAGATGTAATACAGTAGAACAGCCTTTTGGCTTATCTTATCTCAGAAATGGTGCACAGTGTGTCAGGTGGCTTTTTATGTGCAGCTTGAAGAGACATTCCCACACCCTCATACAATTCAGCCTTATGCACCATTGAATGCTTTCATTTTAAAAATAAATGCATTAAAATATGGCTTAAAAAAAAAGTCTCATGTAGGGATCACGGGCCCTATGGTAAAAAACAAACTGCATTCCAACATCGGCTGTGGAGTGAGATATTATATGGCAGCCAAGTGAGGTTCCTGGGGAAAGCCCTCTTCATGCTTCCGAGTATTTAGAGAGGAAGTGGAACGAAGTTGATTTAGAATTTCAGCCAGGTGAGCATTTTCAGAGCTTTCAAAAAGGAAGATCTCGGCTCGCACGCTTTGGATAATCAGAAATGGTTGGGTTTCATAGCATGAGCTTGAAGGACTGGCTTTCAGTTTCCTGTGCTGTACACAAGAGATTCACACGGTAGTGCGTTCAGGATTCTGGCAACCGCTCTATGAAACTAAATACTTTAATAAGCTACTAGTGTGTCAGCTTGTGCTCGCTTTGCTAATTAGCCTAATCGCCAGGTTTCCTGGACATTGTACACTTGAAAAGCTGAAAAATCATGCTTCCAAATTAGTCAAGAAACTAAAAGTTGTGATTATTTTCATTTGATTTTGACTCGTCATGTTTAAGTGACTAAACCATTCACGGAATTCCTGCTACTAACAAACGGTGTTTTTCTGTCGTCCCTGTGCGGTATCACTTTCTTTTTTTTATTGTTCCTTGCACTGGAAGGTGGCGTTCTCTCCTCCACAACTGCCTGGTAAAAAATATGATAGTGTTATGACACGTGTAGTGATATGTCGCATGGAGTGAAAGTGAACAATGTCAGACCAAGAAGAAGAGTGAATGGATGCGTAAACAGAGCACATGGCCAGTGTATTAAAGCTGGCAAGCTATACAATGAGGGAAAAAAAATGGTTTGGGTTCAGGTAATCCCTCAAGGTAACACAAAGCGGCTGTGCAGTCAGGTCTTCAGGAGATCAGATGACCTATCGGAGATCAAGAGAGTCATTGAGGCGGCGCCCTCCTCTTTTCCCTTATCTACATTCAACTGTCAGGCCTAAGACCTTCATACATAGAACTCACTTCACTTTTCAAGTAAAACCAGATGAGTTTATCACGTACCAAGCGGCCGAAGACCTTGGATTTATGCTGCACATTCTGTATGTTGTGTACGAATGCCAGATCTTTTTCAACAGTAGTATTTTGCAAGACATTTGGGGTTGGAGTGAAGTCTCTGTCTCTGGCATAGTCAAGAGTACTTGCTCAGCATTACATTTGTGTTACAAATGCAGGTAATATAAGTTATAATGTTCAGTCACTAGCTATAAGATTGACCCTCTGAGCACTTCAGGGCAGTTCTAGGCTCCGTTTCTGCCATTTGTCAACTATCACACATTAAATATAATCTTAGAAGCTATTCTGTTTCTGTATTTCTAGAATTTTAGTACCTAATCAATAAAAATAAGCTGTTTTTGGTAAACTTCCGCATGCCTAATGATGACCTTTGATGAATAACCCCTCTTATATAATTCATGCATTTCATTGTAATGTTCTCTTGCTTGTGCTAAAATTAGATCAAACATGGAAGCAGCTATCAAGACAGTGGTAACAGTCTTCTTGAAGTCAGCGAAAGGCAAGGAGAACCTCGGAGCAAAGGAATTCCAAAGCCTAGTGAAGAACCAGCTGAAGAACATATTGACGGTTAGGATCTGTGTTCATTTTCTAGAAAACCCAGACTAATTATTCAGTCCCATCATTCACCATTTCATCAACTGATAACAGAAACTGAAGGGTTTGATATGTGAGACCTGAAGCTGTTAAAAAATCATCACGAAAACTCAAATTTCTCTTAGACATTATAATAACGCACTTTGTAAAAAAATGTTATGATTCACTAGAATTTCTAAGTTAAAAGTTTGAAATGGTGAATGAGAGAATAGGTGGTGTATTAAGAGTTCGGAAGATTCTATTTAGTGTTTTTAATTGTTATAGAGAGACAACGAATTTACAGTACGTTTAACTTGAGAAGTGTTAAAAAGGTGCGTCGTTATGTTACAGGATACAGAGAACTCTGAGGCCATCAAAGATATGCGCCAAGGCCTTGATGCCAACCAAGATGGAAAAGTCAGCTTCCAGGAGTACATGACGCTGGTCGGATACATGGCCCAGTCAGTCAGTCAGCAGCGTTGCGTCAAGGAAACCCAAGTGGCAAATTCAGGTCCGGAAACGCAGGCAGAGGCCAGTGGAGCTCCGAAGGCTGAGCCTGAGGCAGAGAAAGTGGTAAAGCCTGTGAAAGAAGAAGAGCCAGCCAAAGAGCAAGATGAGGTTGTGGATGTTGAATTGATCGGGGATGATGAAAATGAGGAAGAGGTGATTGCAGTAGAGGAATGCACGTAGGCTCTTGAGGCGGTTGAAGAAAACATCTCGAGACCTTCTATAATCCTTGTTTTTATTGCAATGAATTTTGTTCATATTTCTTAGCTAAATTTGACCAACACTACAATTTTGTACCACTAGATAAATGTGTAAACCACTCGATACTATTTGGAAGTCCTTTTTTTTCTATTGTGTAAGACATTGTTTTTTAAACCAGTCCTCAGACGGTCTCCAGCCCCTCCAGATAATTTACATTTCCCTCTTCACCGGCTCACAAAAGACAGCGTTAGAGCAAAAAATGTGGATTGTCTGGGGGGTGCATGAGGACAGTTTTGAGAAGTACTCGTCTAAATAGACACAACTAACACAATGTACATGTATTGTATTTTATCCATTTTAAGATTTGGATTTGTATTTGTATTAACATTAACACTACGTTACAACATGGATGTTTCAATGTGTTACACAGTACCTCTAACAATATGTTTACAAATGATGCTTTTATTGGCATGTTCAATTAAAACGACCCTGGTTTCCTCCTGAGGTAACGGTACGCCCATACTGTATGTGACCTTGTTCACTTTGTGTTGCTTAGCATGTATGCTAACCCAGTTTCACAACAATTGCTGACTAATATTCAGCCCTATTTGTCACACCACTGCCAAATCTGAATGAAAACCCATTTGCATGACAATAAACCAACAGTTTTCTTCGAGCATTTATCATGTAGCTTGTGTGTTCTCATCCTTAGCTCCTTTCCGGTTTGGCTAATCTCGTTCTGTTCTTCACAGCTTAAGCTACATTCCTCTTCATGCTCCACAGGCTCAATTATACAACATTTCTGTTCCTTTCTCATTCTAATTTATAAGACTTGTTACACAAGGCACGTGGTGTCCCAATACTTCTAACAAACAAGCACGTATGGAGTTGAACCTTCCATTCAATCAATTTATTTGTATTTGTTTAGCACTTCTCAAAGCAGCTTTTTACACAGATAATGCGGTGATTAAGAATGAATAAGATTGTACACCATGTGACTCCATAGGACCAATAAATATTGGACCACTGATCCAAAATTCAAATAAGAGCAAAGTGCTTTTAGAGTGCTCTATCAACTGGGTGTGTTCTGTGTGTCTTGTACACATTGCTAACCAACTCGGCTGCGATAGTGCAAGGTCTTGACTACAAATCCAGTATGAAAGTCTCCAATAAGATTTTTTTGTTATCACCATAACTTGGGACACCTCAGTCAACAGCCAGTGACTGAATGAATGAGATTGGTACAGAATGCTAAAACCACCTGCTAGTTTAGTTCACTTCCTGTCCTGCATTTTTGCCACTTTGACAGTGTATATGCTATGGCTGTGCTCCATGCATTCACACAAAATTTGTCATTTTTTCTAACAACACTTCTGGACATTCTTGATTGGGGTTTACTTTAGTTTACTAATGATAAAAAGCATCTCAGTGACCACTAAAATGTATCATTTGTATTTATGTATGTATCTCTAAAATAATTATGATATTGGTCTGTTATTATTGCAATTGTCCATGTTTTGCTTAATCCTGTATACTATATATATATATATATATATATTATTCACCTCTATACCTGACCTGGGCTTCAAACGGGAAACATTGCTAGTTATTTCGATTTATATATTGTATCATTCAGGCTTTTCGTCTACTTAGGAGCAGTTTAAAAAAAAATAAAAATAGCTGTCGGTTAGTAGACCAGTGTATTCGACAAAGTTTGTTTTACAAAAAAAAAAAAAAACAGAACCAGATTGAAGGTTCACTTTTCATTCAACTGTTGCAAACAATAAAACTGTGGTATAAATGGTACAAACTCTGAAATGGGATGCTCATTTAACCTGGCACACACAGATTACCACAAAAAACAATGTATAACAGAATTTTCTCTATAGCACATGAATTAGCTAAGCAGTCCTTAGAAGTTTTTAAAAATATTTAGCTTACACGTATAATCGGCCAATGTGAAGTTGAGCGCAAGTAAAAAAAAAAAAAAGAGGCCTTGTGTGCTTCGACTATGTAAACCTTTGGCTGTGTAATGGTTGTGTTTGCTTTTGGTGTGGCTGACGCTGTGACGTTGGGCTCCATTACGTTAGCATTATCAATGCGGCGTCACTCTGGGGAGCGATATGAGACACCGCTGTGACAGCCTCCTCAGGTTAGTGTGGCTAACGTCTTTTATTATGCAGCACTTGGATATGTTGCAGACTGCTCAGTGTTCAGAGCTTTTTGCTTTTATACGCTGTATATAGAATGACTTCATATTAAATAACTGACGTTTTTAATAACAATAGCAAATATGCACAAACGTGGCTAGACATGCTTCCTTCCTTTTTTTTTTTTTTTTTAAATATTAGATCTTCAGAGCAAAACTTTTGGCTTAACATACCCTGCACTTGCAGCACAAATCCTCCTACTCCCTCCAAATCTCCCTCCCACTCCCAATTCCCCAAAAATTGGACATTGTTTTGGTGAAATAAATTTGTCCAGCTTGTCTCTATTTGAGAACTGTACAGCTTTGCACTGCTCTTCTGTGGTCAAACATCCACATTCTGCTGTAGAGTTACAAAACTAAGATGTACTTATTTAAAAAATCAATGAAAGGCTCCAAAGCTATCTGAGTTTCCTTGCATGATCAAGTAAGTGAACACAAGACAGCATGAAGGACAGGAGGAGGGGACGATGGAGGAATGGAGAAACATAAGCTGATGAAGACATGCAAAAGGAGGGAGGGAATAGGGCTGAAGGATATTTAAGACCTGGAGATGTGCTCTCTCTTCATCCGTTTTGTTGCATCTTTCTAGCGGCCTACATCTCTGGCTCTTTGGCATAGACAAAAGACACTCTTCATCATCACTCAGGTAAGACAAAATAATCAGCAAATGTAAAGTTTCTTTTCCAGATTTGATCTGATGGCTGCTGATTTTGATCAGACTTGTGGAAATTAATGGCATCTAATTTTGCAAATCCTAATTGTACAATTTGATATACCAAAGTCTAATTGAAAACACTTATGTTTGGGATGTTTAGCATTTTGCATTCATCTGAATGTCTTTTTTTCACACATGCTTTGTATCTATGAAATGTTTTCACCCATATTAATTGGATGCCTCCTTATTTCCTACAGTTTGCCAAACAGAAAGACTCATTTACAATGTTGCTCTTACAAGGTCACTTCGTTTTTTTGTTTTCATCCGTGTCATGATTGCTGTGGCTTCCCATTGTGATTCTTCATCCTACAGATGTTCACCTTGCTAATGACTTCACCTTCAAACCTATATTCTTCTAAAAAAGTGCCATATTCTGCGTTCTTGCTTGGATTCCCTGACTGGGTGATGCGCCATACAGTAGTTCTGCTTGTAATCATATTTTACTGTTCCAGCTTGTAATTGTGGGATCTGTCTATCTGCAATAATATTATTTCATAGTCTTATAGTAACTCGAACTAGAACCAAAACCAACATTACATCGTTCACACTGGCTGTATTAGTTCCACAGCAGCATCTGAGCGCCGTAATTAGAGTCTGTAATGAATTAATAAGGTACATTAGATAGAGTAGGGTTTGGTATGAGTTCTGCAGACCTGCAGTCCCAGTATATTTGTTTTCAGCTTTAAATTATATTTACATATTTGCAAGCAGGAAACAAACATTATAAATTGAAATTACCCCATCTAATCGTTCATAATTGCAAAATAGCTTTGTAGCTTGTAATTAGGAGTCATTGTCAGAAATCTAAATAAAATATTAACATAATAATGTCAGTATTTTCATTACGGCCACTTTAGACCTTTTACTACATGGATTTCCTTCAAGTTAATGTGTCAGTCTTATTGAAAGCTTCAGGTTATTTGGTCAGACCTCATCAATGGCTTCAGAAAATGTATCTTCTACATGTCTATATACATTTTGTGTAACATGTCCTCAATTCACCAAACCATTCACACTTCCCATTCGTCATGGAAAAGTCTCACTCTTAATAATCATCTGTTTCTGCAGTTTGTCCACATCAGATTGTCCACATCAGATTGTCCACATCAGATTGTCCACATCAGCAAAACCCTCTCATTAGTCGTATTCCCTTGACTCAAATTGCATGCGCTTTCCAGGTCTTTCTTGCTATTTCTTTTTTCTAGTTTAATTCCTTTTTTAATGACTGTGTTTGTGTCTGTATAATCCCAGTAGCTCGGCAAGCCTGGAGACAGAAGAACCAAGATGCCACGGTCAAATTGTGATGTGTAAGAATGCGGCGCTCCCTTTTTTCTATCCAACCCCCCCACTACTTTCTCTCTCCCTCTAGCTCTCAGTTTAGATGAAAAAAACTATGAAGAATCATAAAGAAAAAAAATGCTTGTTCCATTTTAGGTGATCTAAGATTGAACCTTTTTTAATTGCAATTAATCTGATAATCCCGTTGCTTTTACACCACCCACTTCTTGTGCTTGTGCCACTTCTATAAAGCTAAAGCTTTGCCCATGCCAAGCATGTAACCTCACATGCGGCTGGGACAAGTGTGCACCAGGTTACTTTGTGTTTAACCTTCGACCCTTCTACATTTTTGCAGCATGGCTAAAGAACCTAGCACGAACCTGGAGAGCGCCATGCAGATGCTCATCAAGACTTTCCATAAGTACTCAGGGAAAGAAGGGGACAAGTACACACTCAGCCGGGGCGAGTTAAGAGAACTGCTGACAGAGGAGTTGGGGAACTATCTGGGGGTGAGAAGACACATCATGTGTTGGGCATATAACACACACACACACACACACACTCACATCTATTGGAAAAAAAATTGCAGAAAAGTATTTATCTTTTAAGTCATGCTATTTCAGAACCAGATGACTAATAAGTCAGAATGAATAATATTAAATTACTCAACAGTAGTACTAACAGTATCAGACAATCTACACTTTGTGGCATGTTGCAACGTGCAAAAATGCTCATTGCATTTAAAGATACATACCTGAAATGTTTCCCTCAGCGCTTTTGCGTAACCATTTCCCCATTTGCACTCATGACACGGTGGTTTTGGAAGTACACAGTGATAAATGTACTCATACCTTTCAAATGATGACATCACAGTCTCTCTATAATAGCAAAAAAAAGGCGTCGGAAATCATGCATGCAATACGCTGAGAGGAAAGAGTCACCTTGTCCTAATATGATCTCCACTTATTCTGGGTTATTAAGCTTTAAGGTTGATATAGTTCAGTTTATTCCATTTCCACTTAATTCCCATATCTGTTTACAATCATTCACAAACATTCTGTATTTCCCAAATTCACACCCAACACTAATCCTGTTCATCCCGTCAAAAGAACGCACAAGACAAGGATGCCGTGGAGCGAGTGATGAATGACCTGGATTCCAATAACGATGGTGAGGTGGACTTCACTGAGTTCATTATCCTGATGGGGGCCCTCACCGTGGCCTGCAATGACTTCTTCCTTGACAGCCCTGCACCCAAGAACAAGCCTGAGGCAAAGTCAGAAGGAGAGAAGAAAGAGTAATGACGAGGGCATGTAAATGAGAGCATGAGTTAGTGCAATGTATCGGGTGGTTTCTTTAAGCAGTGGCGGTCTGAGAAGGGACCTGTCTGTTTTGCGTTATTCATTACTTCCAATTATAATGCTTGTCATCACTTTGTGCCCTAAACACATTCAATCATTGAACATATTTTCCCAACCCCAATCTAATTCCCCAGATAAGCAGACAAGCAACAATGCAGCTGTAGATGTGTAGTGCATCTGGTACCCTGATGATTTATTATTAAAACCTTCCTGAAATTCACATGAGGATGTGGACCAGATGGGGTTAGGGTTAGGCCGAAGTGCGGGGTTGACCTCATTTGTAACACACACACATTAAGAACAGCGCCACCAGTGTTAAACTTTTCAGTTCTTTTCAAGGCTCCTATTTTGTAGCCTGTTTTGTTAAATGTTGATATGTATCTGTATCATTACAATAAACACGTCTAATTGATCTTCACCCGAATCTATTTATTGTGTAATGCTCAATTACATGAACAGTACTGGTGAGATTGACATCAGAAAAACATCAGGAAACACTCGACCCACAATAAAATAATCCATGAAAAATACACTACATGGACTGGGACATCAAACTGTTACCACAAAGTCGAAGGCACACAATTGTGTAGGATGTCTTTGGATGCGGTTGCATTAAATTTTCCCTTGACTTGAACTAGGCACAACCTTGTTTTAGCATGACAAATCCCCTGTGCAAAACCCCATCTCCATGAAGAAAATAAACCATATGGTTTGAAGTGAAAGATCTCATATAAAGATCTTCTATAGAGATCTGAACTTAACCCAACGGAACACATATGGGATGTATTGTAACGCTGACTGCAAAACCAGGCCTCAGTGACCTTGTGGCAAAATGAGCACAAATCTCCACAAACATACTAAAAATCTAGTCAAACATTTTCTCAGAAAATTGCAGGTAAGAGCAAATAGGGACTAAATGTTTAATGCGATGTTCAAAAAGCACCTACCAATCTTATGATCAGGTGTCCACAAACTTTTGCTCATGTAGTGTACATACTGCAGGCGACCATGACAGCACATGAACGAGCCTCATGACATATATATATATATATATATATACATATATACATCTCTTTAGCCAGACCTGTGCCTAGTTATAAACACTCCTATAACGAACCAAGACTTTTACTCAGTCATGGAAAAGTCTCACATTTAGTAGTAGTTTTGATGAATCAGTTATGACTGCACTGAAATTCTTGACCATAAAAACACATTCTTGTTCAGAAAAAAAGTTTTATAAGTGTTGAGGGTCCAGATGTGTATAAAATCAAATACTCTGCCTCATACTGAAATAGAGCATAAACATAAACACACACATATATATAAGTATTCTATGTGCTTTTTGAGCATCACATTCCACATTTATTACCAACTCTCTATTATAATTCCCTCCACTCTTCTGGGAAGATGTTCCACTAGATTTTGGAGTGTGCTGGTAAAGATTTGTGCTCATTCAGACACAAGGGTGTTAGTAAAGTCAGGTACAGATGTAGCGGAGGTGAGGACGCCTGGGGTGCAGTCATCATTACAGTTAATCTCGAAGGTGTTCAATAGGGTTGAGGTCAGAGTTCTGTAGCAGGAGAACTTGCTGGAACAGGTTTGGGTCTCCTAGTTCCACTGAAGGGAAAATTTCATGTTACTGCAACCAAAGACACGCTATTAAATTGCATGCCTTCAGCTTTGCTATAACAGTCTGGGAAAGAACCACATATGACTGGAGAAGTCAGGTGTCCAATTACGTATGTTCATATAGTGTTTATATATACATAATACTGATATACAGTAAATATATATATATATATACACACAATATTTTTTTTTTCCAGAATTCTTGAGATGCCTGACGATGTATGAAATGAGCGAGTTGTCTCTGATGCATCTCTTTCTTTTCTTACGCAACTCTTGTGGTTAAAGATATAGCATTTTCGACATTCCTTCTCACTGAGACGAGAACTCCGGAGTGTATGGAAGCCTCCCTATGTGTTTGTGTGTTTGAGGAACTTTAAGCAGCTTGCTGCGACACATCCTGGACTTCACACACATCCTGCCTGACCTGTTAGACCTGTTCTATTCACAGATTCGTTGATGGCTTCAATATCAAAAAGAAAAAAAAAGAGAGAGAAAATCAGAGAACGAGTCTGATACATTTCTGGTTGTTTGGCATGGGCGTGTAAAGGCGGAAGCACATGTGCTATCGTTTAAACTTGGGTGCTTAGTCTTAGTGCTTAGTCATTTTCATAAACCCTTAGTCACTCTCTGTATCTTTGCTTTACCCTTAGGCTAATTCCTTGATCTTATGCAAATTCCTTAAACCTGATGTAACGTCCTGTACTTTAGCGAATGAAGGGATGCCTTTCAAAACAAAAGTAGCAAAGGAATGTGGGTGTTTGTATGTGTGTATATACAAACTATGATAAAGAATTTTTGCTTAAAGATCATTTCAGGATCTTATATGTAGTCATTTTTATTTCCTGAGCTAATTAATGGTGTTAATGTTAGCCTGGTAACATTAATGCTACATATTTCACAAAACATGCTAACAGCAGAATAAGGGTCTGTGTGTGTGTGTGTGTGTGTGTGTGTGTGTGTGTGTGTGTGTGTGTGTGTGTGTGTGTGTGTGTGTTTATGCTACGTGTAATGGTTGTGTATTTGTGTGATCTTGTGCCTTTCACGTACACCGTGTCTTGGGTGTCTTGGCGCCGACCCGGCCTGTCGTTGTGGCTTTGACGCGATGGTGTCGTCTGACTCTGCTGGAAACTGTAGTGTGCCCTGTCACTCTTATCAGGCCACACTGTCTCTAACAGGCCTGACAGACACTCCAGCTCACTTCACACACCACACACCACACACTGCTACTCTTCTACACTATCAACCCTGTCTGTGTCTTCCTCATGACATTACGTGGCTCAGAACGACCTGCTTGCTCACACTGGTACAATTTTGGGATGAATTGTAATGCTGATGGACCCCAATCTTCTTACCTCACCTACATCAGTACCTGATTTTACCAACCAAATTGTAGCTGAATGATCACAAATCTCCACAACAACACTCTAAAATATAGTGAAACATATTTCCGGAAGAGTGGAAGTTATTATAACATCAAAAGGGGACAAAATGTGGACGTTCACAAAGCAATCTACTGATCAGGTGTCCACAAATATTTATAGAGCATTTTGTTGGCAACAAATTTAAAATGAAGGAATAATCATATGGATTAATTTATGTGGAAAACATCAGCTGTTTAATACAATAGTTAGCAGGTGTCAGTTTTGCAGTTAGAAGAAGCTACAGTTTTGTACAATAGACATTGACACAAGGGTTTTTACAGAAATCAGGATATACAATTTTAAATCTCTTCTTGTTTCATGTTGTGCTGAATTTCCTGTAGCGCTTTATCTGTGGTCAGGTTTTCACAATTAAACTGTTGGATATTTTGGTACTTTCTCTTTGTGAGACCTAAACAGTGTTGGACTGTAACAAAATAAATGTAATTAGTTACTGGACTTAAGTAGCTTTTTCGTATATCTGTACTTTACTGCTGTATTTTTATTTGGGGTGATTTTAATTTTTACGTTCTCTACAGCACTCACTCTGTTTCGAACTTGTTTTGATCGGCGCTTGGTGTATCTACTGATCACCGACATACAGTTCAGCATCAGTTCAACATCAAGCAGATCATTTTGAGAGGAATAAATGATGGTGAAAAAGAAAGTTGTGAGCTCATTAATATTATTCTATTAATAGATCAGTGTGCTGAGAGTCACATTCGAGTCTTTTCACATAAACTGAGTTGATTAAGCAAAGAGTCTTGTAACAAAAAAAAAATGATTATAGGAACATTATAGCCATCATAAATCATAATACTTTGTACTTTGGATACTTAAGTACATTTGAAGGGAAATAATTTTGTACTTTTACTCAAGCAAAAGTTTTAAATGAGTTTTACTTTTACTGGAGTCACATTTTACCCAGCGTATCTCTACTTTAAATTAAGTACATGGTTTATGTACTTTGTCCACCACTGCACTTAAAAAACTGCAATGCCAATTAACTTGTATCTTTCAGTGCAGGTGCTGTGCAGAGAATCATTTAACACCCAGACAATGTTCAGGTCAGTGGTGGTCCTATGGTGCTTCCTTTCCACTGATTAAATGAAGAGAAGAGATGCAGGATGAAAAGATGTCTCAGTCATACACAAATTGGCGGCTCTGGTTGACTAAACTGTGGGTTTGAAATTGTATCAAGGTAACTTTTCATGCGTATGTGCTTCCTTTTGTAGATTACTAGTTAATTGACTTATTCCACATGTTGTGCTCTGTTTTTCTGTTTGTTTCTCACACACCTGAGTCAGGCTACGGTAAGCGAGTAACAAGAGACCACTCATATTACTGAGCTACGAGTGCAGTAATGGTGTGTGAAAGGTAAATAGAGAGGGGGCTTAACGCATGGAACATGGTATCAGTTCCCCCTTAAATGTGCCTACTAGGAGTGAAATGATCCCATGTTCTTCTCCCCCTTACCTGTCCTGCTTGTCTTCTAGCTATCACATATTGCTGCATATCTAACCTTAGCTTCGACCTTGGCGTCTGTATGCTTGGTGTACATCCGATCTGACAACAGTCATTAATCTCATCATCTCCCTCTTCCATTCGCCTAACCTTTACTGTGACTTTAACCTGACCATTACAGCATCGCTGAGTTAACATTTGATCTGACTCCGAGACAATACCAGGAGCTATTCAATACCCGGTCTTACATTAACCCTAATGAGGGTTTAAGTGTGCAGAAACGGTTAATTATGACTAACAGAGACCGACACCAGAGTAACACCATCGGGATAATTCATAACTAATGATTAGGGGGGATTGATGACAGGGGTGGACTGTGTTCTGCTGGAACAGAATCCTTTGGGTGTCATAAATAAAGGTGCTTTGGGATCTACAGTACAACTCATTTGTGAAGAGGTAGTGTACATTAATGGAAGTTTGCAACAGCAACATTTGCGAGGTCTTAAATGAGACATAAAGTAAGACTTTATGATTCTTTAAGACCTCGCAAATGTTGCTGTTGCACACTTCCATTAATGTACACTATGATTAAAAGAATGATTGAAAGAAAGTGAATGTGGGAATGTAAAATGACTTAAAATAATATTAGAGCATTTATATTGATATTTGCTTTGTTTCATCATATCAACGCTGCCAGAGGTGCTTCAGCATGAGGGAATAAATGGGGTGAAAATAAAACAAAGAAAAAGAAGGCAGATAAATAAAGTATAAAAACTATATAAAATATAAGAATATATAAGGATATATGAGAGAAAAAGATGTATATACAAAACATGCTCTTCTTTATTTTTGTTATTTTTCAATTATTGATACGACAGGGAAATTTTGATTTCTTTACTTATCCCAGTGACACAGAAAGCCAGGGTCAGAGCGCAGGGTCAGGCATTTTACACCGCACCTGGAGCACAGAGGGTTGAGGGCCTTGTTTAAGGGCCCCAAAAGTAGCAGTTTGGTAATACTGGGGCTTAAACCCCTGACATTCTGATCAGTAACCCCTAACTACTGAGCAACAACCTCCCAAATGAGCATTTGGATCATATATATAGATTATAAACTCTTTAACTCAGCATTGTAAATGATTATTCACGCATTATGTATAACGTATATACATTGTCATCAATTACTAAATAAACTGTATTAATTTGATACCGTGGCAAAAACATTTTTTAAATTCATTTTGGATCCATTTACAATCTGTTTTTCATTTTCTGCCTCCAGACAGCAGACAGACGAAAACCAGCCTAATAAAGAACCCTGTCTATTCTGTCTGGAGTGTATTTGGATTTGGATTTGGGGATTCTGATGACCACTTTGTTGTTTTCTCTCTTTCACTGTATTTTGTCAGAACATATTGCGAACGAGAGGCAGCAGTACAACAACAACAACAACAACCAACTACCCAGTGGACTTAACTACTGGGAAGTTAAATAGAAAAAGAGGAAACATCATGAGGGAAAGAAGAAGCAGGACTGTGCAATAATAATAAATACATGAATAGTAATGTAATTAGTCGAGTTTATTTACCACAAACAAGCTTTGAGAAGATTTCAAATGTAGTTCAATACAATTCAATATTTTGCCATTTATTTTTTATTCATTTATTGATAACTGTAGAATAGACTATAAGATGTTTACAAATCTTATCTCAAAGTTTTGTACACTCTATAAAATGCTACTGGGTTGACAAAAATGCTTGGATTGGGACATTGACCTGAAAAAGAACAGGCATTTTACATAAAAACCTAATTTGTTTTTACATTTTTCAAACCTATTGTTTTTAGATGTAGGTCAAATAAGCATCCTTTCATGATAGGTGTTTTTTTTTGTTGAGAGATTTACCAATTAAAGCTAATTTAATTTACTTCATAATTCACAAGATCGCTAATAATTCCTTGGTGATGATTCCAAAATACCTACACAGGCATTATATTGGGAGATCATAATATTATAATAGGTGAAGTGAATAACACTGATTATCTCTTCATCATGGCACCTGTTAGTCAGTGGGATACAGTGTGTTAGGCACCGAGTGAACATTTTGTCCTGAAAGTTGATGAAGGTTTAAAAAAAAACGCAAGCGTAAGGATTTGAACGGGTTTGATAACGGCCGAATTGTGACGGCTAGACGACTGGGTCGGAGCATCTCCAAAATTGCGGCTCTTGTGGGATGCTCTCGGTCTGCAGTGGTCAGTATCTATCAAAAGTGGTCCAAGGAAGGTGAACCGATGGCAGGTTTCACTGGAACCAGTGGCCCAGTGGTGAAGCGGTCACAGGGTCGTGGGTGGCCGAGGCTCATTGATGCCTGTTGCGAGCGAATGCTGGCCCGTGTGGTCTGATCCAACAGATGAGCTCCTGTAAATCAAATTGCTGAAAAAGTTAATGCTGGTTCTAAAACGTTTCCACTGTACATCATAGTTTGTTGCATATGGGGCTGTGTATCAGTAGACCAGTCAATATTAGCCAGGTGGTCATAATGTTATGTTTGATTTGTGTATATCTTCATTTTCCCAGCACTGAAGAAGTGAATATGATGAGGAGAGAATAATACCTATACTTTTCTTTAGGGTGAGGTGGTATCTCAGTGAATAAGGCTCTGGATTACTGATCTGTGCTCCTGGGCTTGCTGTGTCATGGCTGGCCCTGAACTCTGACCCCAGCTTCCTAACATTGCTGGGATATGTGAAGAAAGAATATCACTGTGCTATAAAGTACATTTAAGACACATAAAGCACCATTCTTTCTTTCTTTTCTTTTCTTTTCCTCACATGTCATTAGCAACAATCATTATCCCACATCAGCAAACTCTTCAATTGAATGAAGAAACAGATCATTGGGCCTTCTTAAATCTCACTGAGATCCATGTTTGTTTCCTTCATTTACTCTACAACTATTTGTTGTACTGTAAAGTCATATTGGCATTAATAAGTCTAATACATTACACCTCCCAGGATGTCTTGAAACAAGTTATAAAATTTATTTTAAAGCATTGCACAACCCATACTTACACTCTTTAATTATAAATAGTCTCTAAATGCAGAATGTCTACATTTTTTCTCGAGTTTGTTTCTACGTTTAGTTACCGTGCAGTGTGACAATACAGCCACTAGAGGGACCCCGTGTTAGTGTTTGCACTGCTGCTGTTGAACACTAAAATAACTAAAAATAGGATTATTACACGTTTTTCTAAATTATAATTATAATAATAATGCAATTACACACACATACCACAATACCACACACACACACACACACACACACACACACACACACACATATATATATATATATATATATATATATATAGAGAGAGAGAGAGAGAGAGAGTCTTTTCCTCATACTCTGAGCTCTTAAAGACATTCATAATTATCTGATGGAAGGATTATAGATGGAAGGATTATAGATGGAAGGAGGTACAGTATGTAAAGCAAACACACACAATGGGGGTTGTAATTCTGATTATTCGCATTGGTGTATCGGCATTAAAGTTAAAGATGTGATGCAGTGATTTCATATTTATTGATTTTTATTTATTTATAGTTAATTATTAGTTAATTATGCTCTATATTTTCAGTATTTAAAAAGTGACCAATATTTTATATGTAGATTGAATTCTCGTCGCTAAACTGTTCCTCGAGCACGCTCTCACTGCATCACTGCTGCTACGTGAATGTGACGTATCACAACACTACAAAGATCGAGGGATGTCCTGAGAGTCACATAGATTATAGATTAACATGGCAGAGGTAGAGCTGTAACTTTTTGGAGACAGAACAGGGAAAGAACCTCTTCTTTTTGCACTACAAAAGCCTGTTTGTGAAAGGGCCATGCAAGTCAGAAGGCACTTAAGTAAAATGATGATTCGCTGTCTGTCTGAATCAAATAAATAAATTGCATCGTATTGTGTTGAGTCAAATGTAAATCGGATCACACTGCATCGAAATGGGGGTGTATCGTATCGTATCGGTAGCTGCTTCATATGGGTCTTAAATGCATCAACATGCGAAGGCCTCAGTTATAGAGAGGCACGTTCTTAACACACACATACATACAAACAGACCTTGCAGTTCCCTGAGAAATGAAGTAACAGACAAGTGGTTAGTGTTTTGCTTACCAGCTACTTTGCATCAACAAAGTCATAGCAATAGACCTCTCTCTTTACTCAGGTTTGATTAAATGCATGGTCTGGTAATTAAAATGTTTTTTAATGCATCAGAAATGAAAAAAGCTTTTTTTTCAGTGCATCAGAAATGAGTGGGTGAAATGTGTTTTGAATTATAATGAAAAAAACAAAGTGTTTTTTATTATCTTTAAAATGGAATCACAGAGTATTATTTTAAGATCAGATTTGATACTTGGCTGAGGACCTGCGGCGGTGTGATGGTGTGAGATTACCACAAAAACCACAACAGTGAATAACGTATTATCCCGTAGATGCATACAGGATCATAACTCTTTCTCAGCATTCAGTTTTCATGCTGTGCCACTATTCAAACTAATATGGAGAACTTCAGAGTGTGGTACACGTCTCATGAAGAAGAACTGAGAAGGAAGCTATAATAAAGCTCAGAAACACTCCTAGTGAGCTAACTCTATATCATTTGACTTGCAAAATAGCTTTGAACCATTTGCATGAAGAGCTGCAAGCCGTGTGCATGAGGTCGGAGAAGTACAACGTTGGCGCTTGCCTCTCTGTTCTGCAGTGATGAAGAATGTGCTGAAAATCTCAAGTCATTACGTTTTGAAGAAACGAATAACATTTTAAATGACTGCAGCTGCTACACCACTCGCTGCCACATTGCAACAGCGTGGCATCAGTTTCCAGCTCTTTCATAATCTCTCAGGACGACTGTGTTCGCCAAAATAGCTGCCTGATTTGATCCTTGCTGCATATTTGTTTGACAGTACAAACATGTCGAATGTGCAGTGGATTGAAAAAGCATTCAGACCCTTTTGTTTGTATTGTGTTGTAGGCAGTGGTGAGCAGTAACAAAGTAATTCGTTACTGTACTTAAAAAGCTTTTTTCACTTACTGAAGTATTTCCATTTTGGAAGATTTTACATTCACTTCTTGACAATTCTGGGTCCGATATTTTTCTTTTTACTTCACTTTTCAATTCAATTCAGCTTTATTTGTATCGCGCTTTTAACAATGAACATTGTCTCAAAGCAGCTTTACACAAATAATGTGGTGATTAAAAGTGAAGATGTTCTTTATAAGTGTAAGTTTGTACATGATGAGTGAGCCGGTGGTGACTGTGGAAATGAAAAACTCCCCGAGACGGCATAAGGAAGAAACCTTGAGAGGAACTCAAGAGGGAACCCATCTTCATCTGGGTTGCACTAAATATCCATTTATAGCAGATATACGATGTTGTGGGGTGCAGTGATAATGATCAGAAGAAAACTGTAGTCCTGAGTCAATATAGCAGACTGTTGACATTAACTACAGTCTAATCCATCCTCAAAACTCCTGTTCTTACTCTGGAATTTCATGGAACCACCCAAGGCGTTGATGAGAAACCGTCCCAAGCTGCACAGAGTGGCCTCCAGTCGAAGAGGACACCATCCAGAGGCAGGCCTGGACAAAGTGGGAAGATCCACGGAGGGAAGAGGGGCAGGAACAGTGGTCACTACCTTTTGCTAAATCAATTGTTGCTTTTTATTTATGAGAGGATAAAAACATAACACCCTGTTTTGAACTTGTTCTGATTAAAGCTTAGTTTATCTACTAAGCACGAACATACCGTTCAGCCTCAGTTCAACATCAAGCAGAACATTTTGAGAGGAATAAATAACAGAAGAAACTCCTGACTCGAACTCGCCACAACACCCGTGCCCTTTAATTACGTGATTTTCTTTAAAAGTTGATGAAAAGAAGGTTTTGGTTTGATGATAAACGTAATAGGAATCAATCAGTGTTTGAGTCATTCATATCATTCGATTAATAGATCGGTGTGCTGAGAGTCACATTCGAGTCTTTTCACATAAACTGAGTTGATTCATCAAGTCAAGAGGCTTTTATTGTCATTTCTACTATACACAGTGGTACACAGTACACAGTAAAAATTAGACAACGTTTCTCCAGAACCCTGGTGCTACACTAAACAACAAACAGACAAAACAACATTAAGCTAAAACACAAGTTACATAAAGTGCATCGAGTGCAACCTGGTGCAAACAGTGCAGACAGACAGTGCAGACAGACAGTGCAGACAGACGACACAAGACAAGACACAAAACCCTATATAGCACCGACCAGTAAACCTACTGTATACTAGATTATACAGTACTGTACAAGAAAACTGTAAAAACTATACAAAATATAAACTATATCCCAGAAGTGACTATAAACAGTGTAGTGCAAAAAAATACAGCAGCAGTCGAAGGTGCAAAAACAGCATGTAAACAGTGTAATACAGTAAAAATGATACAGTAAAAATGATAAATGTGCAAATACAGCAGTTGAGAGTGGTACAGTCGAGAATAATAAATAATAAATAATGAATAATGAATGGGGGTGGAATGGATTCTTGTCAAAGAGTCTTGACAGAGACGTTTGACATGACATACGTTTAATAAACAGTGATGCTGCAATGAGTCCTTCGAGGTGTAGGAACATCACTTAAAAAATTATGACCTCTCCACATGATCTCACGTCTGAACCCACCCTACTCGCCAGATTTGGCTCCTGCAGACTTTGCCCTCTTTCTGAAGATGAAGATCTTTTTTGGCAACAATTCTTAATTCTAAAGTTCTTTAAAGCTGCTTTGAGACAGTGTCTATTGAGAAAAGCGATATAGAAATAAACTTGAAATTGAAATGTATTCTCTGGGCTAATGAAATCTCATTGGGATGAAGAGCGAAGTGAAGCTGGCAGCATTATGCTATTGGGGTGGTTCTCAGAGTCAGGAACAGTGAGACTGGCAACAATTAAAGGAGGATGAATGCAGCCAAACACAGAAACATCATCGAAGGAAACTTGCATGTAAACTCAAACTAGGGCAACAGTTCACATTTTAGCATGACAGTGGCTATAAGCATAAAACAAAAACAGAACTGGAGTAGATTCAGTAAAATTTTTGAATGTATATGAGAAGCCAAAGTCCAGATGGAAAAAAACCTGATCAAAAACCTCTGTGAAGAGAGCTGAAGTGTCACCTGGCAGTTCAAAGATATTTGCCTTGACAAAGCTTGAGAAGATCTACCCAAACCCAGGTAAGGAAAGCTTGTAGAAACAAATCTAAGAAGGGGCTTCTATGAAGTATTGAATAAAGGGTATGCATACTTTTGAACAGATTTCAGTTTCTGAAAGCGAATTAATATTAAAAATTTACGTTTTCACTTTGTCATAATGACAACATTATAACATTATATCTACAACCAGAGGTGTAATGAGTATCTAAAAATTATACTTGAGTAAAAGTGTTAATACCTTACTGAAAACTTACTTTATTACAATTTAAACAACAATTATAATACAAATTAAATTTGACACCTCAACACTGCATTAACCATCAACACAACATCCTCTTCAACATGAATAGGCCAAAAATAATGACAAAGTAATAAAGCAACCTTTCAATATTGTGTTAATCTTTAATCCGTACTGTAATCTTCAACACAGTACAATACTGTAAAATTACAGTACCAGGTCACATAGTAGAGGAACAGTTAGTATTCTATGGACAAATAAAATGAAAGTTGATCATTTTTGTAAAAATTAAGTAAAACGCAATATTCAGAGCTGACTGTGATTTAATGCACCTCTCGGTCTCAGGGGCAATATTTTGATTCAACTTCAACAAAAGCTTTTTGGTTAAAGGTGAAGTTGCCTCTTCTGCAGAATAAATGAGCCGTGCTGAATAAACCTGCCAGACGAAATGTAATTTTATTGTTGATTTTCAATTAAAATATAATGGCATATAAACTACATCTATTAAATCATAAATGTAGTTGAGCAGAGAATAAAAGTTGCTTATATCTTTGATACTCAGTAAAACTAGCAAGTAATCAAAAAATGATTTAACTACAGTAACAAAGTACATTTACTCAAATGCTTCACACTACTGCCCACAACACAATCACACGTGCAACAAGTCCACACGAAACAGTACATTTGAAATATATGCCTAATTGCTGTCTTTTTCTTGATCGTGGCAGTGGGAAATCCATTAAATCATGCAGATACAGTCCATGAGACAAAATATGAACTTGAGACTTTGCCATGGTTGCTGGTTTCAGACAAGCTTTCTGTAGGTTTTTCAGACACAGCAGTCTCTACACAGAAACCAAACCAAAAATCATCCAATGAGAAAAATCCCTGTGGTCAGAAATGTCAGTTAGATCATAGAGATCTGAAGAGAAAAGTGGCAGCAGCTCAGTAGCTGATCTTTACAACAAGAAAATCATCCCAGAACACTGAATCCTAAGGCAGTTTAGCTACAACAGCAGACCCATGTCAGATTCTAAAGCTACAGATGGAGCATACAGAAATCACTAAAACTGGATAGTAAAAATCTTTTAATTTGGTATTTTTGGGTTTCCTGCACTCCACATGTCCATGAATCAAATCGAGCAAGCACAATACAGGTCAGCGTATTCAATATCCAAGTCTCCATTATTGATAAAAAGTTTCTTCACGCTTTGTAACAACATACGTATGTAATTCTGAGTAAGAAGGTTTATATATATATATATATATATATATATATGATTGCTACCTGAGTAGCTGAGGATTATTCCACAGGTCAGATATAACAGCATAAAGATCCATGAAGTTACTGAGCATCTCAAGAACTATAAGGACAGATTTAGACTGTAATTAATAACAATCAGGTACATTGGCTCAGGACCACAGTTTGCCTGAACATTTTGGCATTTAAACACCCATCGCTGAACATTACACCTCAACAATGATTGAGCTGTAATGAATGGACATTCGGTGCGACCCAGATGAGAACGGGTTCCATTTTAAGTCTGGTTCCTCTCAAGGTTTCTTCCTCATGCCATCTCAGGGTGTATGAGGGATAAACTTATAGGCACTAAACCTATAAATTCAAATTTAATAACATCTTTATTTCTGTGAAGCTGATTTGGGTATACGCTATACAAATAAAACTGAATTGAAATTTGCTGCACGTTCAATGATGAATTTGTCAGCAATGTCTACAATATAACATAATAATAATCATAATCATAATAATTAGCCAATAGGGCTTGGAAAATAAGCCACTCTGGCATATTTACAGTATCATACTGTTGATCAAATGAGCATTGTCCCTATTAGATAAATAAAAATAAATAAATGTATGGTATAGGACAGAACATTCACAATGCAAAAACTGTTCATGGCAACTGTAGTCATGAGGTATTGTGTTGGTTATATTAATTACAGGCCAAATTCATTCTCGTTGTTCTTGATTTGCTCAGTAACTTCATGGATCTTTTAGAACCATTTTCATCAGCAGCACCAGAGAACCCCATCCAGAGGTCAGGGGATGAATCTAGAAGGTCCGGAAAAAAGAAATGGACAGAATCACTGGTACTACAGTACCAATCAGTGCAAATTTGCACTTTTATTCCACACTAGTGCTTTTACTGGATTCAGTCTTCCTGCCATGCACATGCACAGGCTTTACTGCTACATTTGCACATTTCTTTGCACTTGTCCATCCCTCTGCTTATTGCTCAAAATCTATTTACAATAAAATAATGTTGATGAAAACGGCCACTTTTTAATGCTTTATAAACACAATGCGCATGCAAATACAGCCTGCATTCCTTTTTTTAATAAACAATACTGGTTGGTGCACAAGAAAAACGCACGCAGGTCTCGCGCGCACACTGTTAAACACGCACACGTTTTTCCACGTGAAACAAGAGCGCCCCGAGCCATACTCGTTCGTGGGATGATATGGGCGAGTCCACAATCTCAAACTGGCAGGGGGGTGTCTGGAAATTAGTAAAGCCTCTCATTAAGGCGACGTATTCCATTCTAATGAAATACATTCGTGCAGGAATGATAATAATCTTAAAAATAATTGGATATGAGAATATCTGTAAATATTGGTGCGTTTTCTGGAATGAATTCTAACAACTAATATACGAGTCCACCCTATGTTTTTGCTGCTCAGTGTAAGCGCCTAGCCCGGCTTGTCCCTCTTTTGTCCGGCAGCGACTGTAGGCCGTAGTAGTCATGGCTGGTTGAGGATAAATGTTAATTGTAAGTCTTTTTGACGGTGACTGTTTGCTTTATGAGGATTGATTAAAAATACGGAATAAATGTAACCGTTTTTTTTTCTTTTTTTCTGTCAACGCCTGAAGCCACATACAGCTTGCAGTCAAAGCCTGAGCTAGCTGGCTTACTAGCTATGCTAGCTAACCGGCTAACGTAGCTAAAGCTTAGCTAGCAAGGGGGGGTGGGAGCGCGCGTTCACGGAAAGAGTTCAACGCGGAGGGCAGGGGGCGCGCGCATGCTGGCTGGCGGGCGTTCTGGGGGTGGGAGGGGGAGATGTTTCCATGTCGTGCGGGCGTGTAGCGTGTGTGCAGCTGCGTTCGCGTCGCATCATGACCGGGACAAGGCTGCTGGTGCTAGCCCGTTAGCGGCACATCTGTAAGTGATCACGGGAGGCAGGGAGGGAAACGGGGGAAGGAAGGAAGGAGGGAGGGGGATCCATTCAGTAACCATCCAGTACCCATCACCAGCTTGATAATAAGGTTGATCGTGGTCCCGTTTCTGTTCCAGAACCTCCCCTCGTCTATAGGGATTACTGTGTCCCCCTGGTAAACCCAGACCCTCTGGCTGATCGGTATTGTGTGCAGCGATCATAGGTGTCCCGTACGTTGTAGTCCTATCCTGCGGTTCCTCGGACGTGAGGACACTCGTCACTTCCTCCTTTTTCCCCCTTTTTTTTCTTTCTTTTCTTTTTTTTTTTTCTTTTTGTACGTGAACGGTGACATGGCTGTTCGCCGCCTATCATTTTAATGGCTGCCGAATCGGGGAGACTGCAGGCGGGACAAGGTCAAGGGAAGCGTGGCAAAGGTAGGCAAACGGCCATATGCGAATCTCTGTGCCCGAGCGGAGTCTACAACTCAAATCTGCCCCTTTTCCCACCCTTGTGTGTACACTGACTGGCCCCGTATCCCCCCATGGGCTCCCTGTCTCTGTCTCTCTCTTTCTCTCTTTCTTTCTGTCTCTCAATGGGAAGCTGCTTGTATGTCAGCTTGTCTGTTCAATGGTCTCTACCTGCGTCCACTCATACCATCTCCACTCTAGTCTCTTCTGCCTTCAGCCCTCTCTCTCACCCGGCTTTAATATTGGGGCATGAGCACGCAGGTGTGGTGTGGAACCCGGTTTGCATTTGCTTCCCTGCATTGTAAAACGTCCGCCGTCTACTATGAGGCGTAGTGATGCTTTCAGTGTCTCAAACTTGAGTGCAGAGTGGCAATGGAAGTGCTGTTTACACCCGGATTCAGACTGGAGCGAACATGCACACATGCTATAAAGTTCATAGCCAATTCTAATTACAAAACAAGTAAACCCACAAAGCTGCATTAATCTCACAGGCACATAAATCAATAAATGTTTCTATTTTTTTTCTCTATCTTTGCTTGTGTTTTAGGTTCCCAGATGAAAAGCCCAGAGAAAAAAAAGAGGAAGTCCAGCACTCAGGTGAAGTAACTTTATAGAAACGTTTCCTTACAGATAGTGATGGATATATGTTGCAGTGTGCACTAGGACAGAGTCTGTGCTTCGATCCTGAGCTCAGAATTTTGTCTGTATTGAGTCTTGCATGTTCTACATACTACCTAGACAAAGAGATATGTGGATCGGCTAATATAAATTGCCCATGGATGATTGTGTGTGTTTGTGTGTGCATGCATGATGCATCACGTGTTCTCACTATAGGCTCCAGATATATCTGACCAAGACAAATAGTCCCTGACCAGGATAAAACGATTACTGAAGAGTGAATTATTTCGATTTTTGATTCATTGCATTATTGTTATATTATTTTATGAACAATAAAAGAAACTTGGTCATGATTGTTTATCATGCAGACTAATAATCATTTCAAATTCAGATTTAAATTCACAGCTTTGTGTTTATTTGGGCATTTAATATTTTCATTTTTTTTCTTTTGCATGCAGGGGGCGAACTTCTCCCACCTCTCTGAGTTTGCGCCTCCTCCAACTCCTATGGTAGACCATCTTGTGGCCTCAAACCCATTTGACGATGACTTTGGCCAACCATCACGTCCCGCTGGAGCTGGGGGCCCGGGAGGCACACCTTTTATGCCAAGCCCAGGGGCTGGTGGGGGAGGTGGAGGCTATGGAGGACCAGGTAGAATGGGAGGGGGCATGACCTACATGGGTGGCCCTGGAGGACCAGGTGGTGGACAGCCTGGACGCAGACCCCCTTTTGGACCCCCACCACCTAACACAGGACCACATCACCCAATTGGATTTGGAGGAATGCCTGGATTTGGAGCTGGAGGAGGAGGAGGAGGTAGTGGTGGAGGTGGCTTTCCTCCAGGTGGACCATCACAATTTAACATGCCACCTAACTTTAGCCCGCCTATGCACCCGGGTCAAGGTTTTAACCCTATACTGTCACCTAGTGGAATGGGTGGTGGTCCTGGAGGTGGGGGTCCTCCTCACCCACGCTTTGGTATGCAGCAGCCTCAGCATGGACAGGGTGGACATCCTTTCAATAGTCCTCCAATGCCTGTAGGCCCTCGTGGTCCTCCTCATGGCCCGATGAATCCAATGGGTGGCATGCCAACTGGAATGAATATGATGGGTGGAATGGGCGGTGGAATGGGTGGCGGTAATATGGTAGGTGGCCACACAGGGTTGCCTCCCCAGGGACCATTTCCTCCCTCACAAGATGGCCCTTATCCTGGGCCAGGCACTCCTGGTAGTGAAGAAGGCAAAAACTTTGTCGGTGGACCAAGCGGTGGTCCACAAGGTCCACCTCAACAGCCGCCAAACCTCAATCCCTCTGGTCCTCCATCTAACAATGCCACACCAGGTCCATCCCCAGCTTCTGGACCCCAACAGGCTGGAGGAGGGTTTCCTGGTCACCCTGATGTTCAGCAATCAACACCCAACACCCCTGGGCAACCTTCATCGGTACCTCCTCCACCCAATCCTAATTCCTCACCTACAGGTCCACTAAACGGTCCACAACCTCAGCAAGTACCACCAAATCAGCACACTCCGGTTAATTCTGCCAGCGGCCCTGCGCCGAACACTCCGTCCAGTCAGCAGCAACCGACACCACCCAACTCCAACCCAGGCTCTGCCCCATACAATCAACAGAACAGTGCTCCTGGTGGTGGACCTATGGCAAACCAGCCATCCAATCCCAATCAGAACAACCTAAACAACACAGGTGCCAGTAACCCTAATCCTCCGTCTAACTCCGCCTCCACACCTAACACACAGTCTCCGCTTCCCACCGGCCAAGCTCCATCTTCAGTTGGTCCAGGCTCAGGACCACCTAAGCTAGGAAGTGGGATGGTGTTCCATTGTGGCTTCTGCTTGTTAGAAGTACACGATGACCAGGAGGCCATTCTTTGTGAGGCATCGTGTCAGCGCTGGTTTCACAGAGACTGCACGGGCCTGACCGAACCTGCATACGGCCTGTTGACCAGAGAGAGTGCTGCAGTATGGGCTTGCGATTTCTGCCTCAAGACCAAGGAGATTCAGGCGGTATATGTACGCCAGAGCCTGGGGCAGCTGGTAGCTGCCAATGAAGGCTAAGCGACCGAGATTGGATGGAAGAAAAGGAAATGGCGAAAGAAGCTCAAACAAATGGCGTGGAACTGATCATTTTATGGCTTTCAGCCAACGTTACAGAGGCAGAAGGACAGAGTAAGAAATGTCGAGAAAACCAATGGATTGAGCATGACTGGAAAATGTGGTCTCTGTACTTTCTGTGTTGAGTGCTCTTGCAAACCACACAAGCACTTTTTAGGGCTTATGTTTCTTGACGGTTGGAGCATGTCGTCCCCCCCCCAAGAACACCATGACAACCAGTAATGAGTCAGCCATTTCATGTGACCGGTACGATTTGACTCGCGTTTTCGGAAAATATTTCTCTTATTGCTTAATTTGGACGCATGGTTGTAAAAGAATTTTGTCATATTTTGAAAAGTAATTAAATAAATCCAGAGTTTCCATTCAGAGTCAACTTTCCCTCCAAAAGCAGCTTGTCTACCAGCAAAGCACTGACAACAACTCACTACCTCACAGATCGAAACAGTTGTACACATGCTTTGGCACAAATCGACTAAATCTAGAGCGAGATCTCCCCACACTCAGCACTCTAGTCCATGGTTTCCATTTCAGTGTCCAAAAGAAATTCCTTTACCTTTTGAGAGAAATGGTGTATACACATGTATATAATGAATATTAGTCACAGTTTTTCAGTTGCTTTGGGAAAAGTCGTGTAAACTGAAAGATCTCTGACCTTTTAATGACTCAGTTGCCAAGTTTTTGTCTTAATATTCATTAATTCACCATTTTCTTTTTCTTTTTTTATATTTAAAACTGAACACTGAGTGGTCATTGTGGATGGTTGGCTACCTAGGGATTAGTGCTACATAACCATATCAGATGTGTATAGTTTTTGGATTGCATGTGAACCCAAATGCAGTAATTTGTCTGCTGTTTGTAATGTATTATTTCTTTCTAGGCCTCAGTGAGGGGTGTGAAGTAGACCAAATAACAATGAAATCGTATATCAGCTCGTTTCTGTTGCTGATAAAGATGGGGGGTTTTTTTGTTTCCACATTTCTGTCTGGATTTCTGTCCTTTTTCTTAGCAATTATCCTTTTTTTTTGTACTGATGTCTAGTGTGCTTACTCTAGTGCCCTCTGTTGTCCAGGATTGTGCAGTAACGTTTGAGGTGGGCAAAAGTTAAGGTAATGTTATGAAAGGAAAACGTATTTGTATTTTTACTTGCCATTTTTTTTGTAGACTATTGTTGCATTAAATTTGGGTTTGACTACCCTGTAAACCAAGTCATGAATTCAATGTGACGTCATATTTATTTATTTTTTTCTCTATTTTGAATGCATGGTTTGTTTCATTCTTTTACATTGCTTTTAGCACCATTTTACTCCACTTCTGAATTATATAAAAGTCACATCATAACATAAAGCAAGAATTGAATTATGTTTGCTGCTGCAGTGTGTGAGGAACAGCACAGGTTTTTTATCACGTTTAAGGATTTTTAGAAATATTCCCAATTTTAGGATAAGTATGTCTTGCTTTAATACAATTCCACTTTTTTTTATTGCCCATTATGACGTTATCTTACATTTTAAGTACATTTGTTCATTTATTTGATTACTGGTGTATTTAATAAAAATGTCTAATCCTGAGTTTTATTCTAAAGACATTAGTGCTTAGGCATATTTAATATTGAATTATATCCTATATGGAAGTTATTTTTTGTGGTCAGTAATTTGAAGGCCACAATGTGGATTTTTGTTTATACGTTGAAAGAACTTTTGAGTTTGTCTCCTAAGCAAAAAAAAAAAAAAAAAAGAAAAAAAAAAAAAAAAAAAAAAGAGGCTATAAAGTTGAAATGCATGATGATATGGTATGAGGAAGAAACCTTGAGAGGAACCAGATTTAAAAGGGAATCCGACCTCATTGTTAACACCAAATGTCCATTCATTATAGTTCCATCATTCCAATTAGTTCCAATTACAGTCCAAATCCATCCTCATAGTTCTTGAGTTGCTCAGTAACTTCATGGATCTTTAGGCTGTTTGAAGTAGATGCACTTTGCAGGTTCACGGTATCTATTAGTCGTTGAATTGCAAGCTGCCGTTTTACATTATTTATCAGTGATCAGGGACCACCAGGTGAGCAGCGATGATCCAAAACAGAAAGACAGGCCACTGATATCCGAGTAGGAAGTGGTAATTGAGAACTATCTCGCACAAAAGGGACTTTCATACAGTGGCAACAAAACAAGACTTTTAAACAGGACATTAGTGAGACATGTGACTGTTCTTGCAGCCATCATATAATTTTCTATTTCTCAACCAGGTGCATAATTTATATTTTAAAAAACGAATTCACTACATTTTACTGATCTGGAATCAGGTGCACTTGTTACTTTTGTGGAAAACAAAACACTACTTTCTCTTTTAAAACTATATTTCAGTTCTGATTCTGCTTGGACAGGGTTCATATTTCACCAGAGTCTCTCGTGTCCTAATTGTCCTCTATTCTTATTTGTAACAGAGTCACTTGTTATGCAAGAGAATGAATGTGAATGACGTAAAGCAAGATGATGGCTGATGTTGAATGGGTTTGTCAGGTTTTACTCCTCGGCTGATTGATACAGTGAAAGTATGTGCTCAGGCTTGATTTATGCATGAACAGAAATCCAGGCTGCTTTTCAAGAGGTTTCTACGCATATATATGAAGATCTTCCATCCAGCATTTCTTCATGTAGCTGGCTTTGTGCACAGGGGTATGGTTGAGCTGGAACAGGACTGGGTCTCCTAGTGTACTGAGACTGAAGTTCAGTGTGCTTCCAACTAACTAGTATGCTTGTGAGAAATCTGTGCTCATTTAGCCACACGGGTGTTGGTAAAGTCTGATGTACTACTGATGTGGGTGAGGTGAGGAAGCCTGGGGTGCAATTAATCACAAAACTCTTCAATATGGATTGAGGTCAGAGCAGGAAGAACACAGAAGAACCTCCACTCATAGCAGGCCATCGAAGAACTTTGACTCCACAGGAGCATTGTGATGCTGGAGCAGGTTTGGGTCCCGTAGGTCAAGTGAGAGGAAAATTTCATGCTACAACATCCAAAGGCATCTGATGATATTGTTTAACTCCAAAAAAACAAATTTTAGTGATGACAAACTTCAGAAATTCATGTACAAATTAGATTTCTCCCCCCCTAAGGTTTCTAACTTGTTGCTGATATCGTTTGTAATTAAAAAAGGTGTTCATTTTAAAACCAAAATGTTTGCACTAGTTTAAGTATAACAATCATGAGTGATAAATACAAGTCACATTTCTTCACTCTTCTGCAAAATATTGAATATTGTTTTATTATTATTAGGTATTATAAAACACTGAACCACTATGGTCCAGATGATGCTGTCTGTAGGGATGGAGAAAGTTCTGTCTGAGAAGCTCAATAATAAACTTTTTCTAGTGTATTTTCTGGGTTTTCACACCACTCACTGTAGCTCCGAGCAAGTTATCCGAGTATTACATCCTACTTAATGCAGAAATATTCGTATTAGATTGACGGGCGCTTCTGACCAATAGCGTGCTCCCGAGGGCGGGCCCTGGGACATTTCTGACGAATCGGAGACAGCATGGGACGGAGCGAGTGAGTGGGTTCGTGACGCCGCCGCAACAGGTTGTTGAGAGGTTTTATTATCACTACTACCATCATCATCATCCTCATCATCCTCATTACAACTATTATTAGTTGACTGCGATCTGTCGATCATTCTTCTAGAAGCAGAAGCTCCATGCCGAGGAGGTGAACCTGCTTCTGATCGCTGATCAGTGGAAGACCTGGACTGCTTGGTTTGATCCGGTAGGAAAGCAGGACTCTGCTGTTTACTCTGTGCGGCTTGTCGCGTCTTTACACTGCGTTACACACACCTACACACACCTACACACACACTTACACACACTTACACACACCGACAGTCACTCCATACGGTTTGGTTTGGTTTGTGGTTTTGGTGTTGGATGGAGTGAGAAGGGAAGATGGGATGTGAAATCACCTGTTGCTTCCAGACTGCTTTGTTCCTGCTCGGTTTCTGTGGCACGATACTTCTATCGATATCTTTCTGTGCCGATACTGAAACCTTGAGCCAATACCGATACCGGGACTAAACCTGGATGTACAGATTAGATTTTTTCCTCCCTAAGTTTTTTAACTTTTTGCTGATAATTTTATTTGTAATGAAAAAACTTGGTTTTAAATTTAACAACATTTTCACTACTGTGAGTATTTAACGATCATCAGTGACAAACTTCCACTTTTTTTACTCTTCTGTCAATATTCCTTTTCAAATTGTTTTTTTTTTTTATTAAAAAACTCTTTTGCTGCTGTTAATCCACTAAAACAATCAAGTATGAATCAATAGTGATTATTTTATATGTAAATTATTTTCCAAAGAGATATAAATCAAGTTTCAGTCTCAGTCCGTGTTACAGCATTACTGCATTCATTCACTTTTTATGATTATTTATTCATTTTTGTCTTCCCCTTTTCTTTCTTTCTTTCTTTCTTTCTTTCTTTCTTTCTTTCTTTCTTTCTTGTTTTGTATTGTTTTCTTTCCCCTTTTTTCATTTTTTTGCTTGTGTTCCTTTAATTATTTATTTTTGTTTTTGTTTTCTTTCTTTCTTTTTTCTTTCTTTCTTTCTTGTTTGCTTGTGTTCCTTTCTTTTATGTATTTCTGTTTTTGTCTTTTACTTCTTTCTTTTTTTCTTTCTTTCTTTCTTTCTTTCTTTCTTTCTTTCTTTCTTTCTTTCTTTCTTTCTTTCTTTCTTGTGTTTGTTTACTTTGTATTGTTTAATGTATATTATCTCTCTCTCTATTCCAGACATTTTTGGTGCTTGAATAGGGAATTGGAGTCATACTATCTACTAGAAATCTATCTCTTTTTTTTTTTTTTTTTTTTTTTTTTTTTTTTTTTTTTTTTTTTTTACATATTTCTTTTAAACATATAAAGTCATAGACACAGTTATTTTTAAAGATGGACAGATCCTCTGCAGGACATGGCCCCTGTGTTGTAATGTTTAGAATTAGAAGATGAATAAGAAGGCTGAGAGTAATGAAGCATAAAACCAGCATGTATCAGATACAGTGACTAAAACCAGGTTACATTTACACCGAGTGCAATGAAACACTTTCGGTCGGTTTAATGACTTGGAAAAGATACGTCCCACACAACGCCTGATCTGATTAGCCAGTCCCACTAACACACTAAAGCGCACGTGTACGATGTATATCCGTGTACACGTTGCTCATTCTGCACAGTAATCCAGAAATTTCTGACAGAGAGAAAGTCAAATGAAATATTTTTTAAAGCGAAGTGGTATGCAGTTGTTGGTTTAAATACAATGTGTATGAAAGGAGAAGCGTCTGGTTAAGCGGTGTGATGAGTCAGCAGTGTGTGAGCTCAGAACCATGAAGGATCCGTGGAGATAATTTTTAAAGTATAACATTAGTCATTTTATTTGTATAGCACTTTTTACAATGGACATTGCCTCAAAACAGCTTTACAGAGATAAAGCGGTAATAAAATAATGTATGTTTGTAGCTAATGAGAGAGCGAGTGGTGGCTGTGGCAAGAAAAAACTCCCTGAGATGCCACAACGCTTGAGAGGATCCAGACACAAAATGGAAATGTAATGATAATAATTCCAGTCCAAATCCATACTAAAATGTCTTGTGTTTGTTTAGCAATTTCATGGATTGTTATTTTATATTATATTGCACCTTTCCCAAGCTCAAGAACGCAATACAATCAAGAACATATGACAAGTGTATGTGGACATTTGCCCAGACCAGAAAAGCCAATGCAGTGGCAAACAATCAAATCTACACAATGAACACATAAAGATCGTATAATATGCAAACATGATAAACTGGATGACGTACATATGACGTAATATTTGGAGAATAAACAGGTTTTAAGTTAAGAAGACTCAAGATCACAAAGTGCATGAAGCTGATAATGGAACTGTAATGAATTGGATTTGGACTGGAATTAATATAAATAATCTGCTACAATGAATCCACAGTTTGCATGAACATCGAAGCGCTCATCGCTTAACAGCACACCTCAACAATGATAAAACTGTAATGAATAAATGGACATTTGGTGCCACCCAGATGAGGATGGGTTCCCTTTTGAGTCTGGTTCCTCTCAAGGTTTCTTCCTCATGGGGTCTCAGTAAGTTTTTGCTTGCCACCATCGATACCAGGGCTTAAACCCCCAACCTTCTGATCAGTAACTCAGAGTAACTCCCCGAACTTATAAGGAAAAAACTTATAGCCACTACACTTATACATTCCAACTTTACTGCTTTCAGACTATTTTTATTGTTAAAAGCACAATTAAATTCAATGGAATGATGAGGACAGTTTCCCTTTGATGTCTGGTTCCTCTCAAGGTTTCTTCCTCATATCATCTCAGGGTTCTTTCCCTCATTACTTTCACCATTGGCTTTAAAAAAGTTGATAACTTATCTATAAATGTATATTTATATAATTATTTATTATTATTTATGTAAAGCTGATTCAGGGCAGTATTGTAAAAAAAACAAAATGCTACGTGAGTAAAATCAAATCGAATTCTTTAGCTTTTAGACTTGAAACTTGTTTTAAATGTGTTTCTTGAGTGACTCTTGTAGAGCATCAAATCGAAAAAGCTGAGTTTCAGCAGCCTGTTATTGTGTTGACCGATACTCACAACCTGCTGGGGTGGTATGATTAAAATGTGGAGTGTGTGTGTGTGTGTGTGTGTGTGTGTGTGTGTGTGTGTGTGAGAGACTGACTGACAGAGATCGCATGCCAATTATTGCTGCAACAAATAAGAGTAAAAAATGTTCTGGTTAAATGACAAATTGAGTGGTTATTTCCTATTGCAGTAAAAATCAAAGTCAAAAATGTGTAGATGGTCTAAGATCTAATTTATTAGCGATTTTGCAGATTGCTTCAGATAAAATTTTTTAGTATTTACAAATCAGTCTTATCCACCATTTTTTACTCATGCTTTCGACATGAGTACAATTGTAATAGAGGTGAATATTTTGCAATTGTTGTTTAAGTGTTCATTCAAAAAAGTCCACAGGTTTGAAATTGTTCTAGAAATGAATGCCATGGCAGTATCGGGCAATCTAAATGATCATGTTGTTTACAGCAAGAAACAGAAAGCGGTTTCTGTTGGTTTAGTCTCCGCTCAAAGGAGAATGAATAATTAAAGATGTCCTACAATCTGTTAAAGATACGAGTGCTAGATCTGTATGGTCTTATGTATGGGCTTTTCCACGTTTTCTCACAAACAACTTACAATTATCTCATTAATACAAGCTAGAAATGACGGCCATGTCAACGCTAAGAAGCTTTCGTTTAAAAACGTATCATTTTCTCTATGTTTTGGCCTTCGATCCACACTGAGGCGGTGTTTTCAGTCTACGGAAACGCTCTCCAAACTAGGTACATTTTGCCGTTTTCGCGTCGCACTGTGAAAACTAAGGCTTTCGAAAACGCGTTTTGAGTCCTGGTGCTGGATTTAAACTGACCATCATCCAAACAGAGGTTTTATCCAAATCTTATCCACTGAGCTACTGTACCACTTCCCAAAAAGCAGGAGTTTGTAAACCTTACTCTTCACAAGCACACTAGCATTTCTATAGTTTTCTAACATAAGTAAGCATTGAACCCATGACCTTTTGTGACATGATGACCGCTCCAATATGGAACTATACTTATTGTACACCTATTTTCATTAAACACCTGAGCTAGTCGTATTATTCAATGCTGAGGAATTGAACTCCAAAATGAACCAGATGGTTTTCTTTACGTTTGTAGTCCCATATTTAAATTTCATTACACTGAAATAGTAGTTACACGCAAATAGTAGTGGCTTTGACACATTATAGGGGGATATCAACACGCAAATACACTATCAATAAATAAATGAGAATGATTTGAATATCTTTCTTTCGGATTCCATTTTCGAGTAATTGAAAGTCAATGATGGGTTTTAAGACTATAATCTATAATGAAATAATTGTCAAAATTAAACATCGCTGTAATTCAAAAGCAGAGCTTTAACTTAACTTGTGGTAGTTGTTTTTCCTGTGTAGCCTCTGTAGAATCCTGTGTTTTCTGCTAAAGAATAGTTTGTCAAGTCAGGTTTATTTCTTTAGCGCTTTTCACAAAACATCGTCTCAAAGCAGCTTTACAGAATTTAAGAGTTAAGGTGAAGAGTTGAGGTATTTATCCTTGATAAATATCCATGGTGACTGTGGCAAGGACAAACTCCCTTAGATGTTATGAGGAAGAAACCTTGAGAAGAACCAGATTCAAAAGGGGATCTTCATTTGGGTGATATAAGGGAATGGAAGATCTTGAGTAGCCTGCTATAGAGCTTCATAACCCTGGTGAACACCCCTGGGATGAACTAGAAGGTTGACTGCACTCCAGGCCTCCTCATTTTACCTACATTAGTACTTGACTTTACTAACACACTTGGGCCTGAATGAGCAGAAATCTCCATAAGCACACTACAAAATCTAGTGGAACATCTTCCCAGAAGAATGGTGGTTACTATAACAACAAATGGTGACTAAGGTGGAATAAGATGTACAAAAAGCACATATCAATCACCCATCCTTATATGGGTGACATCAAGAGTGTGATTATAAATCTTTAAACAAAACAGAACACTGGAGAGTGAAAAAGTTTAGAGGAACTGTACACATATTTGGAGGAGTTTGTTGTATTTGACATACCGTAACTTCAGTCCAGCACTCACTGTCCATCAGGGTCAAAGCTTTGCCAGGAAGTGTTTTGGTGTTTCTTTACACCAAACTTTCGAAATTTCGTGGAAATCTTTCAGCTCTAGTGTGCTAGTGTGTTACCGTATGAGCTTTTAAAATGATGAATTTTTAGGAGAGGTGTGAAGCTGCCACCTGGTATTTGATGATGAATAATTGACTGTATTATGCAGTCTACTGAACATATTGTTCGATTTGCAGATGTGTTGATTTCAGAGCATTTTTTTTTTAACATGGCTTAAGATGGCGTATTGTTACACCTCAAAAATATTCGGCTTAAAGGCTTAAAAATCTGAACCAAATTATAAAAAAGAAAAAAACATAGTGTTAAAAGGACAACAGGAAGAAAATGAAAAGTGTGTGTGTGTGTGTGTGTGTGTGTGTGTGTTAAGGTAATCCTGTTTGGTCACATTCTTTGTGACAATGACGCAGCGGTTTCAGTAGCAGGCGAGGTGAAATCAGATTAAAGTCCCCGCTCCGGATGATGCGGTCATTTTTAGCGAGGAAGTAAAAAAAATAAACAGGTTAAACATGAACTAAAGTTTACAAAGCGTCGTATGAACCCTGGGAAGGGAACTAGAGACGCTTTCTCATACACACCGAAAGCCTTAGTACGGAAATCAAACCGCAAATTCATCTGCCGTAAAGATGAACTCGAATGTAACTACACATTTGATGCGAGTTCTTGGCGGATAAGGAAAATTATGTCTTGTGCTTGCTGAGACGACCCTGTGCGCTCACATGGAGTTGAGTGTCTATAGTGAGAATGTGTGGAATTCTGACTATGTGCAAATTACAATGGCTGATCAGCGGTGGGCCTCACTGAGGTGCTGCGTGTTACAGTGTAACCCAGCCCCTTCATTCCGGACGGTTATTTATTGATAGACGAGAGGGTACTGATTGATTCGAAAAATCCCGGAGGGAATGTTTGAGGTCTTTGGATCTGTATCTGCTGGTAGTTTTTACATTGGAAATGTGTGTGTGTGTGTGTGTGTGTGTGCGTGTGTGTGTTCTGTGAACTCTCTAATACAGCATACAAAACCAGCTTGACGACATGAATAATGTCTACCAGATAAGCTGCTAATACACACGGAGTGGCATCAAAAGGTTTCCAGACTGTTGACAAGAAAGTACTTTATTTATGTACGTTTACACACTCTCACTTTTAAAATAGTGTCCTCGCACAGCAATACAGCGCTCCCAGTGTTCTGGAAGTCTTCTTTTCAAAGCATGCCGAGCACCAAAAACGGCGATCCTCATCTTCGGAAAGAGGGCGACGTCCGCAGGAGCCAAATCTGGCTAGAAGGGGCCATGTGGATGAGAGATATTGTTTCCAGCAAAAAAAAAAAAATCACATGTGACGAGAGTTCGGTAACTGGGTGCATTGTCGTCGTGGAGAATCCATTTTTCTACGTGCCACATATGAAAATGTGGATGTTGTAACGCATGTGGTCAGCACTAGTTGCACAGCCCCCGATGTACACAGGACGATGTCTTTTAGCACACTTATGACTTATGAAGGTCAGCGCTCTGTTTGAAGGTGTGCGTGGAGCCCTAGTGCTGCTATATGTAGTGGGGAAGTGGTGGTTAAAATATACGACTTTTGCTCAGAAGGTTATGAGTTTAAATCCCAGCACCGCCAATCTGTGCTTTCCGGCAATGTTAAAATACTACTGATATCCAAAGATGCCAAGCATTCACAAATGATCAAGGTCCTTATCCTTATCAGGTGGTCAGATAAATGTAGGTCTCTCAGGATTAGAGCATTTTTTTAAATGCCATTCAAGTAAAATCTACTGTATGAAATATGCACATTGTGTGGTAGTTCAGTGGGTAAAATGCTGGACTTCCAATCAGAAGGTCATAAATTCAAATCCTGGTGCTACTCCTGGACCCTTGAACCAGGCCCTTGTCCCTCACTTGGTGTATAAAGCATTTCTGGATAAGAGCATCTGCCAAATGGCGTATAGAACATTTAACTGTTCACCCATATTTGGTCCTTCTTGATTTTTGTTACTACGAAGTTGTTTCTATGGAACATAACTGGTAAAAGACAGAAACGCACAAGAACTGGACAGTAAATAACTGAAAGAAAGCTCTTTAGAGAGAAGTACAAAGTTGACATTCATGACACTAACAGGAGAACTTGTATAAGACAGAGAACAGGAGAGAAGATGTTAGCAGACTGCCTCACCCTCCACAGTCAAACATGGTGGTGGAAGCCTAACGGTTTGGGGTTGTTTTGAAGCAGGGAAGGTTGGAGACTTGTTCACCATGCAAATCTGTTTGCACTGCGGCTCATTGGAATCGACTTCACCATAGAACCGGACAATGAGCCGAAGCTTACAGAGTGATCTCTATCATGGAACGACCTGCCCAGTCACCGAGACCTAAATCCTCTTGAACTGCTCTGGGATGAACTGGTACGCAAAGAAAGAATTCTTTAACTAGTAAAGAACATCATTTCAAGTTCTACAAGTTTTACAAGAGGCACGGCAAAGTATTTGAGCTGAGTGTTTGGAGAAACAAACTGTCCGGATGCTGATCGTGTGAAAAGCTGCTTTTCATGCTAAGGGACGATTCTGCAGTGAATATAAAGTTTGTACATTTATATGTTTGTTTGGTCAAAATAAATCATAAATCTTACATGAAATTAATGTAAAAGGCACAGGTGTCGCATAAATAACATCAAATACTCGGCGTTTCCAAACCCTGAAACATTTGTTTGCTAGTGCCAGATAGATGATGCCATTTCAATCGATCGTTTGTAGACACCTGACCATAAGATTGACATGTGCGTTTTGTTTTTCCAATATTTAGTCACCATTTGTTGTTATAGTAACCACCATTCTTCTGGGAAGATGTTCCACTAGATTTTGTATTGTGCTTATGGAGATTTCTGCTCATTCAGGCACAAGTGTGTTAGTAAAGTCAAGTACTAATGTAGGTGAGATGAGGAGGACTGGGGTGCAGTCAACCTTCTAGTTCATCCCAGGGGTGTTCACCAGGGTTATAAAGCTCTATAGAAGGCTACTCAAGATCTTCCATTCCCTTATATCACCCAAATGAGGATTCCCTTTTGAGTCTGGTTCTTCTCAAGGTTTCTTCCATATATCATCTAAGGGAGTTTGTCCTTGCCAAAAAGCTGCTTTGAGATGATTGTCTGTTGTGAAAAGCGCAATAAAAAATAAACTTGACTTGACTATCCATTTAAAGCAGATCTTCATGAACATTGATCTTCAGCCACACAAGGTTTGGGTCTCCTAGTTCAAGTGAACCAAAAATTTCATTCTACTGCATCCAAAGACATTGTTTACTATTGTGTGAAGGACCACATATACCTGGAAACGTCAGGTGTACAAAGAAGGGAAGTGTTATGTTTCTATGTAAATCGGTGCCGGTGCATTGACGTCAGAACGCTGCCACGGCCCTGCAGTTTGGAGCTGCAAATACACACCACTAAATGTAGGCTCTTTTGTAAATAGACTTTGCTTCAGTTACATTATCTTATATCATGGAAGATGATAATTGTATCTCAGCTGCTGTATGATCTACAGCTATACAATATGGACTAAGTAGAGTATTCAAGTTGGGGGTATATTCTGTAAATTTTGTTTTATTGTACATCAATTTCTCTCCAATTTAGTGTTTTATAAGAGCAAACACAGTCATATATTTTAAGGGTGTATTCTTAGTTGTGGAACATTTGAGAGATCATTTTCTATTCGTATTTTATGTGCAAAAACAGTTGCACACTCTGGACACTCCTTCCATAAATTCACAACTAAAGTTTTGAAAAATTTAACTACCTCAGCAATTATACACCTTTTCATTTTTGATTTATTTATTATTAGGCTTAGATTATGTGGTACGTTTGCTGTACAATTCACTGGGATAAACCGTTACCATGGAAATAATAACATATTCGAATGGGCACATTCATATATTCACAGTTATAGCCTGTCTTGCTTTTATACAACAATAATTTATAGTTTTCTTCTCCATAACTGAGGCCGATGCAAATTGCATCTCATACGATTCACCCATATTAGGCCCAAACAGGCCTTTGTAGTGCAAAAAAAGGATTACCATATTTTTCGGACTATAAGACGCTTTTTTTTTCCACGTTTTGAAGCGGCTAATTTATGGATTTTTCCTGGGTTTTTCCCGGTTTCACAAACTTCAAGCCAAAAAACTGAGACCCATAACATTAGACCAATGAAATTTCCGAATGGAAACGAAAAAACGCACCTCACCTTTGTTCTGAGCTGCAGGGCATCTGCACAGCAATTTTTAAACGCACGCGATGCCAAAAGATAAACTCCCGAGAGAAAAAGTTGTGAAAGGAAGGAGGAAGACAGTGAACAATGACTTTTCTTGGTAGGCTACTGTTTAGATACAAGCCAAAGCTTCACGGTTCAATGTTTTTTATATTTATGCAGAATTATGTAGAGAGTATAAGTTGTCTTATGTGCAATGAAGATGTGTGGGGTGAGCTGCCAATTTTTTTTAAGTTAAGGGAGTAGGTGGGTGAGGGGAAGGTAATGGACAGCATCCTAACAGCATCCTAACAGCATCCTGACAGCTGTGGAGGTCCTCTTTTGAAGTGGATGACAATTACTTTGGTCTTCCCCACGTTGAGAAAGAGATTGTTATTACACCATTGGATCAGTTGACTCACCTTGCTCCTGTAGTTGGCCTCATTGGTGTTGGTGATGAGGCCCACTACAGTCGTGTCTTCTACAAACTTGGTGATGTGGTTGGTGCTGTTACTGTGTACACATCATGGGTCAACAGGGTGAAGAGCAGCGGGCTGAGCACACACCCTTGTGGTGCCCCTGTGCTTAGTGTGATGGTCTTAGATGTCTCTCTGTTAAGAAGTCCAGCAGACAGTTACAGAGAGGAGAGTTGAGTCCCAGGTGTCTCAGTTTGTTTACTAGCTGCTCAGGAATGATTGTGTTATATGCTGGACTAAAATTCTAGAACATGCAAGCCTGCAGTGTCAGCTTAAAGCAGCTTAAAGTCTGTCTCTCAAGCCCTCAGAAGCCTGGTACATCTCCTTTCAGTCATGGTTTCTGGTTAGCCCGATGGTTCTTCTGTGTGTGACATCATCAGTGCACTTTAAAAGGGAACTTCGCCCACTCTGGCCACACACGCACCTCCTTCTTGGTTGATCTGGTGACTCACCTTCGGTCTGTACGCAGGTCTGAGCATAATGGTGATGTGGTCAGAGAGGCCGATGTGGGGGAGGGGGAAGGTTTTGTATGCTTCTTTGCTGTTTGTTATTGCCAAGTCCAATGTATTATTGCCCCTTGTGGAAAAGTCTGTGCTAATTAAGTTTTTGGTAGAAAAGACTTTAAATCACCGTGATTAAAGTCCCCAGCGTTGATGAGAACCTTAACCAAGTCGCCAGAAAATGAAAACTCAGCATTCTTTTACCTCACACTGCGTAGATCTTAAGTTTTATGTGGTCCATTTTATTATCCAGTGATCTTATATTTGCTAGAATCAAGGATGGTATGTGGGTCTGTGTGGGCTAGCTGTTAGTCTAAAAGCTGTAATTGAGAACATACATGCAACTCTAAAATTTTTAAAGATCACTTTTGGCATCATTGCATCTTGTTATTATGGTCTGCCTTTGCATACAGTTATAATTATTATTTTTATACCTTGCTTTCACAGTGAGCCACAATGAATTCAATCTCAGGAGACAGAAAGCCACCAGTGGACTATGGTGTCCAGATCCGCTTCATCAAAGACCTGGATGATATGGGTGGAGGTTATGGAGAGAGGAGTCGGGGCGTTGGAGGATTGGGAGCTGCTGGTGGCAGTGGGTCTTCCCCATCCCCATCTAAGTATGGGGTTGCAGTGAGGGTTCAGGGCATTTCTGGACATCCCTACGTGGTGCTCAAGGATGGAGAAAAGGGCGACTCATATGGAGTACAGCTAAAGACCCAGCCTCAGACACAGACTCCAATTCTAGGACTTTCGTCCCCATATAACAGCCTTCCTCCAAGACTACGTGATGGTCCTCAGACTCCTAAAGAACCCTACAGCTCAGTTCGGCCACCAAGTTCTCCAGAGGAAGACCCTGTTGAATTTGGGAGCCCTTTGAAGAGGCCACCTGGTGATGGGCAAGCAGGAAGTCAAGGAGATGGGGAAAGAGGGACTAAAGAAATTCCTGGACCTGCTGCTTTATCCGTTCTTCCTCCATTATCTGTGCCTCCTACTTCATCCAAAGACTCTGAGAAGAAAGACCATGATGAGCTGAACGAAGCTGGTCTCAAGCCGGTGCGGCAGAATGGAATTGGTGGACCAGTGAAAAAAGGAATTCAGTATACTGCTACAGAATCTTCAATACCTGATAATGTTGAGGATGAGCCAGCCGAAGCCGTCGACACAAAATCTTTAACACCCATTGATAAACTGATCAGTAAATTTAACAGCAGTTCCACTGCCACCATGCCAAGCCGCGTCAGAGGCCGAACTCGAGCGCGAGCAAGTCTGCAGTTTGATGAGCGAAAGCGCTCTCACAGCTTGGACGCCCGCAAGGAAAAGGAAGCAGAGCCTCCTCTATCACCGACCATCAACCCCTATGCTTCTACAGTAACACCCACCCCAACCTCCAGTCTTACTTCACCCAAACGTACGAACTGCAGCAGTCTTGGCCAGAGCACTCCTTCTGTCGAAAAGGTGCCTGCTGTTCCTGCCTCAAAGGCACCTACTGTTAACCAAACTCCAAGGATATTTGTTAGCAAGGAAGCTCCACCTGCTATAGCAAAGCAACAGGTAAGCAATTTTGTAGTTTGTAAAAGGAATTATGGAGCATTCTGTGCTAATATTGTCACATGCTGACTTATTCATTGGATCAGTGAACCAAAACAACTTCCTCTTCCTTCATGAGATATTGGACTAGAGATGTTCCTCCCCCACTGATTAACAAATGGAGCTGATATAATTTTTTAATTCCAGAGATTTTAAGGCTTGAATATGATTGCAAAAAAAATCCCAGAGATTGCATGTGTCTAAGAGTCTGGGACGTGTGTTTGTTTTAAAGTCTGGGACGTGTGTTTGTTTTAAAGTCTGGGACGTGTGTTTGTTTGAGAGTCTGGGGCGTGTGATTGTTTGAGAGTCTGGGACGTGTGTTTGTTTGAGAGTCGGGCGTGTGTTTGTTTGAGAGTCTGTGACGTGTGTTTGTTTGAGAGACTGTGACGTGTGTTTGTTTAAGAGTTTAGGACGTGTGTTTGTTTGAGAGTCTGTTTGAGAGTCTGGGACGTGTGTTTGTTTGAGAGTCTGGGACGTGTGTTTGTTTGAGAGTCTGGGGCGTGTGTTTGTTTGAGAGTCTGTTTGAGAGTCTGGAACATGTGTTTTTTTGAGAGTCTGGGGCGTGTGTTTGTTTGAGAGTCTGTTTGAGAGTCTGGGACGTGTGTTTGTTTGAGAGTCTGGGACGTGTGTTTGTTCGAGAGTCTGGGACGTGTGTTTGTTTGAGAGTCTGGGGCGTTTGATTGTTTGAGAGTCTGGGACGTGTGTTTGTTTGAGAGTCTGTTTGAGAGTCTGGGACATGTGTTTGTTTGAGAGTCTGTTTGAGAGTCTGGGACGTGTGTTTGTTTGAGAGTCTTGGACGTGTGTTTGTTTGAGAGTCTGTTTGAGAGTCTGGGACGTGTGTTTGTTTGAGAGTCTGGGACGTGTGTTTGTTTGAGAGTCTGGGGCGTGTGTTTTTTTGAGAGTCTGGGACATGTGTTTGTTTGAGAGTCTGTTTGAGAGTCTGGGACGTGTGTTTGTTTGAGAGTCTGGGACGTGTGTTTGTTTGAGAGTCTGGGACGTGTGTTTGTTTGAGAGTCTGTTTGAGAGTCTGTGACATGTGTTTGTTTGAGAGTCTGGGACGTGTGTTTGTCTGAGAGTCCGAGACTTGTGTTTGAGAGTGTGAGATGTTTGTTTGTTTGAGAGTCTGGGGCGTGTGTTTGTTTAAAAGTCTGGGGCATGTGTTTGGTTGAGAGTCTGCACGTGTGTTTGGTTGAGAGTCTGCACGTGTGTTTGGTTAAGGGGTCTGCACGTGTGTTTGGTTGAGAGTCTGCACGTGTGTTTGGTTGAGAGTCTGCGACACATGTTTGAGAGACTGCAACTTTTGTTTGAAAATCTGCGACATGTGTTTTCTGGGGGAAATTGACTTCATAGCCAGTTAAAACTTTTAATAGAGTGAGGATGCTGTTCTAACTAGCTGGTCTATTTTTGGGTAGCAATAATTCTGGGGTTTCTTCCGTTTCCATTGTTTAATGTAGCTTTTTTGCTCTTGCCTTCATTGTAGGTAGCTCCTGTTCTTCAGAGTTTCCAAAACCAAAGTACAGGTTCAACAAATGGAGGTGAAGCTGAAGAAAAGCAGGCGATCTACGAAGTGCTCAGAGAAGGGTAAGCATTTTCCACGGTGCAGACAGTAGATGTAAAACGGAGGGATGGGTGACATGACGGAAAAGGTCACATGATTATATTTAATTGAAGACATTCCTACATGATCTATATGACTACATAGAAGGTTCATAACAAAGGGCAAGTAAAACCCAGCCGTGTTCAAATCACGCTTTTGTACAATGTTTACAGAAAAGTTTGCAAAAGGAGATCAACATTTCTCACGATATCAGTATTACAGTGTCAGATTGCACAGCTCTTAACACATCCTCCTTTTATATGCTTTATTTCATTGTTTTTTTAACCTGACATCATCAGATCTACTGAGAACGAGAAGTCCCTGAGACGAAAGGCGGATATTATTCACGAGCGGTACAGAGGACGGAAGGTGAGCAGGCTCACGTTCACCTAAACAATTTGCATTTCCTGGAACTGTGCTGTCATGAGTGTGTGTAGAGAGATGATCGAGATGAGATGGCAAAAGGTGTTCTCCATTTGTGTCTTTATTTTTGTCTGTGTTTTTGTCTATGTGTGTATGTGCTTGTCTGCGCCTATCTCTCTATGTCTGTGTGTTTGTGTTTGTATATGTACACAAATGTGGTAATTCATTGTTTGCCCAAGGCCCCTTGTATATGAATCATCCTCTATCGGTCTCCTAGTAACCGTGCCTGTAAATTAGACTGCTGATTAGAGTGGCGTGCAAGTCAGCGATGCATTAACAATTGAGGTAGAACTAAGAAGCTAATACATTTGAAGAGAGCTTCCCTTTCAGTGTCAGACCTATCAGATATACCCATGCTACAATATTCATGACTCTGAAACCAGATCTCTTTTCTACTTACTTAACCCTCAGGGTACATCTGGGTGTAGAAAAATACAGTTTTGAGCTGTTAGGAAGCAGATATGAGATTAATTAAATCTGAGGAAACACATCCTAGTGTTTGGTTGTAGATTTTGTCACTGAATGAATGTTCCTTCGAAAGACAGCAGTAAGCAAAATTAGAGAAACAGAAAGAAGTGTATTCAAACTAAATTATTTAATTTAAGCTGCTTTGGGACCATTTTAGGGGTGTAACAGTACACAAAATTCACGGTTCGGTACAAACCTAATTTTTATTTGACGGTTTGGTTCTATTTCGGTACAGCTAGAGTGTTTTATTTTTTATTATAGTTTTAAATTATTAGCATTTGTGAACGTCAATAGTTTTCATTTTTAAAACTAATTTAAGTAAAATGCCTACTTGGTTTAAATAAAATAAAAACTATATATAAAATTTAATTGAAAAATTTTATCTATCTGACATCTTTAATTATATTGATTAAACTGAGGTATCAATTAAATAGGCACTAATTAAATTGATAAAAAAAAGAAAAATTAAATGGAAAAATTGTATTACATACTTGACATTTGGGTAAAACAGATTTGAATGTGTGTGGGTTTTTTTTTTTTTTTTACATTCGATATTTAATATAAATTCACTGGTTTACTTATTTTGTCATACTTTACCAAATGTCTGCATTTAAGAAACACACAAAATATTAATTTCTTATAATTTATTGATTCATAAATCATTTAATTCCTTTCATCCTTCATGTATTCAGTCCCTCGATATGCGGAAGTGTCAGGAATTTCTCATTGTGAGAGAAATTCTTGTAGCTGTGCATAAAATGTAAAAGAAGCCATATTGCTAGACTGTGGTAAAACCGTTTTTCACACATGTGGAGGACAAATTGTGTTTTCTGTACGGATCGATTAGCCACTGTACCAAAACGGTTAGGTATGAAAACGTGTGCACCCCCAGACAATTTTTCATTGGTTCTGTCTGATCATGTGGCAGTAATATATATAAAATTAGATATTCTAGTTTTTGCCATCTGACAAACAAGCGTAAGATTAACAATGAGTTTTGTTTTATTTGAATGGAAATCAGTTTGCGGTTATATTCTCTGATCTGTACTCTGAGACACTTTCTGTTTGTTGCTTCGTGAGCAGTTGATGGTTTCTATTTGATAACATAAGCCAAGATTGTCACAATCGCAACACTCTCTTCTTTGTTAGCCGGAAAAAATTGTTGTTTGTGTGAAGTGATATTTTAATGTTTGTGCATTTTTTGCAGCTTTCCTGCTTCTGTGTGTGTGTGTGTGTGTGTGTGTGTGTGTGTGTGTGTGTGGTTTAGTTGTGGGTGTATATTTGAATTAAGCGTGTGAGCAATTAGACACATCTGTGTTGTGTTACCTCAGAAGACAGTGATGAAGTGGCACAAAAACACGTGTAGTGCAGGGATGCCTCTGCCAGCTGACTCACCTGAAACTCTACAGATGGTCAAGGAATGACAGTATCAGGTGTCCCTCAGGGAGGACGGGTTCCCTTTAGAGTCTGATTCCTTCCCAGGGAGGTTTTTCCTCACAGGAGTCATCTCATGCCGATTCATCAGAGGATTGAAGTATACAGTTCTCTAAAGTTGCTTTGTGACAGTCTGTGCGTGTATATATGTGTATATGTGTGTGTCTCTGTGTATATCTATCTGTGTGAGTGTATGTGTATATCTCTGCTTTTTTCTCTGTTAAATCGATTGATGTTGCTGATGGTGATGTGTGGTTGTGCAGGAGGAGAAGGAGGCAACAGACACTCGCTTACAACAGCAGCTCGCTCAGACCAAGAGAGAACTGAAGCATACCCAGGATCGGTAAAAAAACCCAAACATTTGTGTGTGTGTGTGTGTGTGTGTGTGTGTGTGTGTGTGTTTCAAAGAGAGCGATTCAATTCTAAATTCTTTTAAATGTTATAATTTTGGAATGTCTGGTCTCTGACCAGCAAAAGAACAAAGTAAACGCCAACCTTTCATATGAATATACTCAACACACTATAAATATAACTGTTCACTGATTTGCTGAGGAAAATGTACATCTCTCGTCACAGTTCGCTCATTGTTAACAAAAGACAAGCATAGAGGTGTTTTATTTCTTTCTGAAATGTCATAATTCCAAGTTGGAAGTAGGATGAATTCAACATAAATAGATTGATGGCAGATACATGTGTGAGATTTGGTTGTGTATCAGTGTTTTCCAACATCATTCCATCTCAGTATTTTCTTCGACCACTTTCTGCTTCCAGTTTGCTCTGAACCAGTGATCAGGAACACTCTGTAAATGTGTAACACTCGGTAAACATTGTGTAAAAGCATTTTGGGAGCCGGGGCCGAACAAAACATGACCTTTCTTCCAGTTTAAAAAACATTGCGTTATACACCTATATCAGTATTTCGGTAGAATTCTTCTAAAATTCATCTTTCATTAAGCTTAAAAATAGACGATTAACTTCCAGCTTGTTCACGCATTACTTTAATACACTATATGGACAGAAGTGTTTGGACATCTGAAAGTTGCTGCTATCGATTATTTTAGTAATCGAGTATTCTACCGATTATTCTGAAGAATAATTGAGTAATCGGATAAGTACTTTTTTTATTATAGAGAACAAATTTATTGCTGAAATTGCACACAAGAATATCTGTGAAAACTAAACCCCATTTAGTGCATTTATTTGCCATTTAAGTTAAAAAGAAAAATAGAAATATAAAAATATAAAAATAATAAATAAAAAGAAATTGGAAATTTAGATCCAAATGGATTCTTTTTTTTGTTTTGCTCAGAATGGCAGAGCTGCGCTTGGAGAAGGAAGGGCTGGAGTCTCGCTTTCATCAGCAGGAGGATCAGCTGGCTCAGCTCCAGGATGAGCTGAGAAGAGTATCGGAGAACACACCCCAATCAGACACACTGCACATGGTAAAGCAGACACACAACACCCATGGACTATTTTTCCGGTGGAAGATGTTCGGCTGACTTTATACAGCATTTCGGCTTTCAGTGCTATGCTGTAATCATAAAGAGTTTGTAGGAGATGTGTGTATGGCTGGTGATTGTAGGCTAGACCAATCCTGGGAATCATTTAGAGAATCGCTGACAGGATGCCAAGCCATGGAATCTTTCATATTTCATATTGTAAAAGAATCTTTTAGCGGTGATCCTTGAGTCACGTCAGATTATGTTTCTTGGGTCTTTGTCCCAAAAAGGGGCTTTATTGACTACACCTGATGTTGTCATGTTATTTCTACTATTTGGTTAATATCGAAGTCTTCATGTACCCCAAAATACATATAATACCCTCAAACTAATAAATACCACCATATACTGTATTCACAAGCCACATTCAACCCAAAGCTAAACAGCCCATGTTTTCATTATGCTGATTTTCCATCAGGACCTAATGACTCTTCAGAACGAGCTGACTGAGGCGATGATGCTGAGGCAGAAGCAGGAAGAGACCCTGCACATGAGAGAGAGGGAGCTCACTGCACTCAAGGGGGCACTAAAGGATGAGGTGGCCGCCCACGACAGGGAGATGGAGGCACTCCGGGAACAGTACAGCCGAAATATGGAGGCACTTCGGAAAAGCATGGAGCAGGTCTCGCAGGTGTGTGTATGTGTGTCTTACTATATATGTACAGTATCTCACAAAAGTAAGTACACCCCTCACATTTCAGCAACTATTTTAGTATACTTTTTAAACGACAATACTATAGAAATGAAACTTGGAGATACTTTAGAGTAGTCAACACGCAGCTTGTAAAACAGTACAAATTTACTATTCAAAGTATTTTGTGTGAGCACCATTGTTATGTGCTCACCACTGCCTTAATCCTCCTGGGCATAGAATTCACCAGAGCTGCACAGGTTGTTGCTGGGATCCTCTTCCCCTTCATCATAATGACATCACGGAGCTGCTGGATGTTAGACACCTGGCGCTTCTTCACCTTCCACTTGAGGATGCTCCACAGGTGCTCAATAGGTTTCAGGTCTGAAGACATACATGACCACTCCATGACCTTCAGCTAACCTTTGGGGTTATTATATTGTAAAGCTGCCGTTCAGCCCAGTTTCTGAAAGGAGAAGCATCATGTTATGCTCAAGATATATATCCATGTTTCCCTCAAGGAGCCTCAGCCCCCTAGTACCAGCAGCACTCATGCAGACCCAGACCATAACGCAACCACCACCATGCTTTACTGTTTGCAAGACACAATTTCTTTGGTACTCCTCACCAGGGCGTCCCAAACCTCCACACATGCTGGACACATCAGACCACAGGACATGGTTCCAGTAATCCATGCTTTTGAACAGGTTGTCTTCAGCAAAACATTTGCAGGCTTTCTTGTGAGCCAGCTTCAGAAGAAGCTTCCTTCTGGGAGGACGGGCGTATGGTCTGAACACTGACAAGCGACTCTTTCAGCCATCATGTGCTGCCAGGGTCAAAAGAAATCTCCCATGAGTACTTCAGAATCAGCAGTGTGTGTTCCATGTTGCTTGAAAATGTTGCTTTACAATAACTTGCACTAGTCAGAGCTCACAAACCGCATCTGTAGCAAACTGCCCAAGTTGAAATACATTTGTGTGGATTTAATAGCTGTTTTTTCCTTCCACAATGACTGACCGAGGATAAGAATTATTTAATTAATTATTAAGTCTCCTAATGCTAGATTAGTTACATATTTTATTATGCACCATACAAACAAAGGAGCATGACTTTTCAAGATATAGAGCTTATTAAAAGAGCATTATTACTATCATGAGGACTTTTTTTTTCATATTCCTTGCTATTGAAATCAAAATGTTTAGATTATGTTGAATGTACCATTCTGTTGGTGGGTGGGTAAATCTAACAAATAATTAGGCTACATTAATAACTAAAGGAAATTTTGGTTTAAAAAACAAACTGTATTACCAAATTAGATCAGAGTAAGACATACATTTAAAATATGAAAAGGGTCGTCCCAACTGTGAGGGGCAGGTTGTATTTGGCTCTCTGGCAGTAGATTTGGGGACCCCTGTTTTATTTTACACAGAAGTCCACTTTCTAGTGCATACAGAGCGATGTTTCCACGGTTTATTGCTGCTACAAGAAAACACCTAGCACCCCGGGTAAGACCGTTTTGGATGACCAGAGGACTTGGGCTTTGTTATTTGAACGCATATTATATGAGGTGTAAAGAAGCTCCTTTAGTTCATCAGGAATTCCTGTGTTTTATTCAAGCCTCTTTTATTTAATTTAAGCGACCTATTTATAAATCCACCTCTCTTTCAGTCACAGAAGGAGATAGAGGAAGAGCGGCAGAAAGTGAACGTCTCCATTCTGGCTCTGGAGGAGGAGCTGGACAGTTACAGGGAGCAGGGCGAGCACTGGAAGGAGCAGATGACCTCGGTCAAGCAGGAGTGAGCTTTACATTCAGTACACACAATTTCATTCTCCTCTACAACATCTAACATCCTACTACATTTAAACCTGAATTTAAGCCTAATATTTGATATTTGGGAAAAGTACATGATGCAGGTTTCAGATAACAGATAACGTACACACACACACACACACACACACACACACACACACACACACACACATATATATAATATCTATATAAGGATCAAATAATATTTATTTTACTATGTCCTGCTCTTAGTGTAGTATTTTTTATATTAAAAGTCATTCATTTGCTATACAAATCGACCTTTGCACATGCAAAAGGCGGAACCAAGTGGACAATCTGTTTTTTAAGCTTTTATCTGCAGCCTAAAGTTTGTTATGTACTTTAGATTAGCACAGGGACACAATTGTATGTGTCAGGAGTTGCCCTGCACAAGACGGCTTTATCCTCGATTATTTGTTTCCTCCTGCAATTATAAAAGAAGTGGTTTGTGAATATGGTGCTCGGGGTCTAGCTGCCCAAGCGTTCCTCTTCTGGTTGTTTCGGAAGCTCAGACAGGCTCAGACCAAGCTCCATGCTCCTGTCCATCATTAGTGTCAATGTCGAAAATAAATTTAAATTAACTTTTTTTAAAGGGAGGGTTACAGTAGTGTGGTTCAAGTGTGTTAATTCTAAATACACACCGGGTGTTTAAGCAGCCTGAAAGTTCTCAATGTTTGACTCATTATTTATCAAAGGTGTTTTTTTTTTTTTTCCCTCATGCAAGTTATCATATGTAAACACGCTCATGGGTTGGTCTGTTAAACACCACATCCTTTCATCTGTATGGCCCCAGCTGTCGTTTTTGCAGTGCTAAAAACATTAAGTCCAGGTATACGATATGGACAAAAGTTTGTATGCCTGGCCATAAGATTGTGGGCTTTTTGAACATCCAATTCCATATTTTTGTCTGTATTTACAGTTGGAATAACCTTTACTCTTCAAAACTTTATTAAATCACATATTAAATTGCATAAGGATTGACCTCGGTTTATATGTATGGCACAGTACAAATGAATTAAACTGAATGGATGATAGATGATTAAACTGATAGTATGAATATACACTATATGGATAAATGTTTATAGACACTTGACAATGAGCTTTTTACATATATATATATATATATATATATCTCATTTAATATTTAGTCTTTATTCGCTGTTATTATAACCTCCACTCCTCTGGGAAGATGGTCCACTAGATTTTGTGGAGATTTGGTTTGAGGTCAAAGAGATCTTCCACTTCAACCCATGTAAAGTATATTTTAATGAAGCTGGATTTGTGCACATGGTCATTGTCATGCTGGAACAGGTTTGGCTCTACAAGTTGAAGTGCTATATATTTCATTCACCTGCATCCAAAGACATCATATACAATTGTGTGCTTTCAGGATTGTGGTAACATTTTGTGGAGGAACCACATATGAATGGAAACGTCAAGTATCCCAATATTTTTGTCCATATAGTGTCTTTATATTTTTAGGAACGTAAAAGACCACAGAGTTTTAAAGTGTTAAAAATTGTGTTTTGTTTTTGCTTTTTTATTTGCTTTTGTTTTTCTCATGACTGACTTTACCTCTGGTTTCTGTTTGCCAGGAACAGACAGCACAGCACTTTTCAAAAGTGAGAAAGATGTCTAGATTTACCGAAGGGCTTCGGACTGCATAAAGAAGCAATACATACTGATCACTTTCAGGCATTTGGGCTTATATAATTGAAATGCCCACAGTTATCTATCAAATAAAATACATAAAAATTGTACATGTATTTATTTTAAACATTAAATGTGGTAAACATTTATATTAAGGGGCTTTTTTTTTTCTTTTTTTTTACAAAATTATCTACTGCATTAGGAAGCATTTAACAGAACTTCAGAATGGATTAACTACAAGTCAAATTATTTTTTATATTGAACCAAATTACACCCAATCTACAACTAATAATAATACATCTGCAGGGATTAAGGATTAAATACACTGTCTGGCCAAAGAAAAAAAGTCCCACTCTTATATTTTGCTGTGGCATCGTGTCAATAATCTCATGCAGCAACACATTTACCATTTATTTCCAGCCAAAGTTGAAGTGATTTCTTGCCAAGATTTTGCATTGATAATGGGAGAATCGGACAACCGGAAAACGTAAAATGAATACTCTCAGTGGGGTTAAGGTCTGGATTCGGTGGTGGCCAATCCAGGTGTAAAAATTATGTCTCATGCACCCTGAGCCACCTTTTTTTTTTTTTTTTTTTTTTACAGTTTGAGTCTGCAGAATCCTGGCATTTTCAATTCAGTTTAATTTTATTTGTATAGCTTTTTCTACAATGGACAATTAAGCGCTAATAAGGTTGTATAAAAGAAGTTTATTGCATGTGAGGTAGTTTCTTATAATTGTTTATCCCTGATGAGCGACTCAGTGGTAACTGTGGCAAGGAAAAAAGATGGTATGAGGAAGAAACCTTGTAAGAACCAAACTCAAAAGGGGAACCCATTTTCATCTGGGTGGCACAGGATGTCCATTCATTGCAGTCTCATTGTTGAGGTGTGTAGTAATAGGTGCGTAAACTGCAAAAACCTGGTCATTTAGTGTATTTAGGTAGTCAGCTGACCTCATATTTTGGGCGTAGAATTTTATTAAACTTAAACCTGAACAAATAAAGCAACCTCAGATCATAACCCTGCCCCCACAGGCTTGTATAGAAGGAACTAGGTATGATGCATATATCTTCTTTCCCTTATCCTCACTCAGACAACATAACCTTTTCTCCAAAGTCCAATTTTTATGCTCTCAATTTTATTAGCCGTGCTGATAAGTGGTTTTCTTAACCACAAATTTTAGTCTCAATGTGGTCTCGGATCTCTGATCACGATCATTCCTGCTTTTTTTCTGACCACATTTCTTCTTTAAAGATGATGCTTTACCACTATTTATCCTGATTTTAATATTGTGACAGCTCTTAACCAAATATTAGTAATTTCAGCTTTCTCCTTAGTTAGTTTTGGTGCCTGATGCATTCAAATCCAGACCCTTATGAAATAGAGTAAGTAGAGTACTTAGAGTAAAAATAGAGTATCTTCTCCACGAGCACAGGATATGTCTATGGCCAGGCAGTGTGTCTTCATTTAGATTTTCAGTTGTTATTTTGCAAAATTCATTAATGATAGTGACAAAAGTCTGTACACTGAGTCCAAATAAATCTTTACATTTCATTCATATTATTATTAGATGATTGATGCCAATTTATGGTAATGGAATGAATATTATTTTATGCAGACACTTGGTGTGACATCACTGATAACTTACTTGCTTACAACATTCCTGGTGATGTTTTTTAAATAATGTTGAATATTACTGTTATGGTTTTCATGCTAATGTAAGCTAATGCAGTAAATAATGAAGGAACCCTTGATGTAAAGCGCTTACCACAATTAACCACAATTTACCACAATTTACCACAAATCCTATGTATTGCTTCTTTGATCAAAACAAACCGCTAATAACACCATCTTGAAATCGGCAAAAGCTTTAAACCTAATGAGCAAAAGCAATGATTATATATGTATATTAGCAACAGCTATTAAATCAGGATTCGTGATCAAGGCAGCGATAATGAACATGCAATGTTAATTAAATCAAGGGCGATTAAATGGGGTTATGACTAACCAGATCATGCGTTTCAGGTGGGATGTTTTTGCTAACCTGGTGCTTATTTACTAAAAAATTTTACCAAAATGTCTGATTCTGTGATCGTCTGTGTATGTGTGTAAATGATGATGATGATGATGATTATTATTATTATGTTGATTACGATCTTGCCACCATTTTGTTCACGAAGAATGTCTACTTGTTTACTGAATTGCTTCGACAGGAATGAGCCAAAATTTTGGTGTATACGTGGGGAAAAAAAATTCATGCCAAATGGTATTGGAACTCCATATTCGCTTCACACTGTGTTCTGTTTTTTTCAATGTGTAAAGAAGTGAATTCGTTAAACAAGTACAATATAATGTGATGATTGATGCTTTATGGGGGCTTGATGTATGTAGGATTTATGGTTTATCTTAACTTGTTCCGTGTTAAGTCGTGTGAATGTGTGTGGGGGTTGTTGATATAATCCTGAACGGTCTGCTTGTCTAGACTGCTGCAGGCTCAACAAGAAAAGAAGAATCTTGAGGAGAAACTTCTCAGCCTGAAGAAGCAGACGTGTGAAACAGACTCGCACTCTCTCACTCAGGTAATACATCTATTTAGATTTGGGGCTTTTAGCAGACGACTTTTATCCAGAAACACATATAAAAGTTCTTGGAAGTTTCTATCAATAAATAAATCAACACCATTTGCGTTAGACTTTTATCCAGAAACACATATAAAAGTGCTTGGAAGTTTCTATCAATAAATAAATCAACACCATTTGCGTTACCACGTCTGCAATTTCATCATGGACAGCAAGTTAGAACAAAGAGCAAGCGTGAAATTCTGCATAAAACTGGGCAAATCTGCCACAGAGATGTTTGACATGACATACGTTTGACATACAGCGATGTGCTGTGTGTCAATTTTTTTGTGGAAACAGATGGGGAAAGAATCATTGTGGCTGGTTAAGTTAGATGTCCCAATGCTTGTGTCCTTAGAGTGTACATTGTTATTTACAGTTAGCTGCTAGCTTGTTTCCTACAAAATCCCAAACTTGGAGACTCTTGTGTCAGACATAAATTTTTTTTTTAGACATTAAATTGTCGGTCATGTCAAAACAAACATATTTGATTAGGCCCAAGAGCTGCAGGGCCGTCTCGACGATATGAAACAGGCACGTTTAACAATCGATGAGCAGAAAGCCGAGCTGGTAAAGAAGGAGGAGGAGCTCACATGCCTGAGAAGAAGCAGTCAAAACAAAGAACAGGAGCTCAAGGCCGAGATCAACAAACTGAAGGACCAGTCGAAGAAGGACAAAGAGGAGCTTTCCAAGGTGCTGGAAACATTTTCCTTCCGTTTTTCATTATTAGAAAGAGAATGATTTCAATATTTGGCCTGATAAAGCATAAAAAAAAGATTTTGGAAAATAAGGCAATCTATGTGTATAACTTTAGACAATCATATGATCTACACGAGTTGTATCCCACAGGACATGTTTTTATGCTGGAGACTGATGTGAAGATCTCTCAGCTTCACAGATGACAAAAAAAAGTTTGCCTTATGATTTTGTTAGTTAAGAAATGCTCGGCTTTGTAGTAATAAAACCCTGACAAATGGAAATGCACAAACCAGTGCTGTTAACTCTGAGTCCTGCCATGTTTGTCATAGTGTAGTGAAGTGTTTTAATTCAACACATCATAGTTTAAGCTTCAAAAATGTCAAAGCTACAAGACTTCTGTCATAAATGTTTGTGATACCAGAATGAAACAGAGAAAGATATATTGTGTTAATAACTGAGCAATCGAAAGCTTCACACCTCTGACTTTTCCTTTGACTTCTGACTTGGAGTGCTGTAAAAGTGGCAGGAATGCCAGTACAAGCTCTTTTTCAGTGCAGTGGTACGGTGGATGGGTAATAAATAATGCTATACGCTGTATTGTTTTGTGTATTCATGAAGTAGTTCGAACTGACGTCAATTTCTTTGTTTTATAACAATTTTGTTGTTTTATAATCATAGGTATTCTACTTCTTCTGCTTGTTTTATCAATTATCCCTACTTACTGTATCTGCCTTTTCCCAAGGCTTCACTGTCATCTCAGGATCCTACCAAAGACAGTGCTCTTGACCTTCAAGAGGCCAACACTCGCCTTAGAGAAAGAATTGCTCGCATGGTACAGTGCTCACATATTCAATTCACTTCAGTATTTTTTATAGCTCTCATGTTTATCCACATAAACTTATTCATTCGTATAATTTACATGAAAGAAAAAAAAATACACCCTATATACAGTGCCTGGACAAACACTTGCATAGTTTTTGTGGGACACATGCATGTTCCTCTTGTTTCTAGGCACCAATTAGACTATTTAATAGTATGAAGATTTATGTTGAGCAAACAAATATGTAAATGTACAGATGTTACACTTTTTTCATAGAAAAATCATTCCTTAGCATGATTCACAATTTCACACACAGTTAATTTCTCCAAACATTCTGCTGAAATACTTTGCCTCTAGATACCTTGCCCCTTAGCAAAGGTGTTTTTTACCATTTGGAGATTTCTTATGATCCAGTTGAAAAGGTTTAGTTGCGGTGCCTGGGCAGGCTATTCCATGATTGTTAGCACCTCATACGAAAGTTTGATCTCTAAATAACGCTTACTGAGCTGGGAATTGCGCTTCGGCTCATTGTCTTGTTGGATGGTGAAGTCGGTTCCAATGATCCACAGTCCAGACCGAATCGCATGGCCTTGATGTATAGAATGGGAGCCATGTTGGTTCCTTTCACCCATAATAAGTCTCCAAACTTCCCTGCTTCAAAACAACCACAAACCATTAAGCTTCCTCCTCCATGTTTTACTGTGTGGGTGAGGAAGTCTACTAACATCCTCTTCTGCTCTCTGTCTTATATAAGTTCTTTTGTTAGATCCAAAAATGTCAAATTATGACTCATCTGTCCACAAAACATTCTTCCAGACATTCATTGTTCAAGAATTGACTTTTACCTAGTTTGTTACAAAGAACCAAAAAGGAACATGCATGAGTCTCAAAAACCATACGACAAGCTGTTTCCAAACCGGTGACAAGCTCTGTAATAAACACAATCCATGCACTTCCTTTTTCCAGTCCCAGCTGCACACCAGCCTGCCCGATGGTAGGGATCCAGATGCGCTGGAGGATGAGAACCGACTCCTGAAGACGCAGCTAGAGGAAGCACGGCGTGCAGCGTCTCGTCTCAGCCACGAGAAAGAGGAACTCGGACGGCAACTGGAAGAACGGGAAAAGGAGCGAGAGACTCTGCGGCGTAACAAATCAGAACTCGAAGAGCAGAAGAGGATGCTTGATCGTACACTGGAGAAGATGAACAAAGATGTGGGTATTTTTGAACGTGTAAGACAGCTTACTGTAGTGATATTACAGTTAGCAAAGCAACATGAGTGAAGATCATGATAAAGGCATAAAACAAGACACCTCACAGTGGCTACATTCCGTAAACATTAAGTGACCGATTGACTTTAGCGACACTCAAAGGCCTTTTCCAGTCACGAACTGGAGAGCAGTGATTTTTCCACTTTACTAATAGTTTGTGTTAAGTGTAATTAATTGATGGTCCTATTTTTAAATGGTTTCGGTCTGAGAAAAGTTTGTAAACACCTGACCATAGGGTTCTTGTGTTCTTTTTGACCATTCCTTAGCATTTTCAGCCCCTATTTGCTATTATAATGACCTCCACTTTATTGGGAAGTTATTCCACTAGATTTTTTGGAGATTCATTCATCCACAAGGGTGTTGAGAAAGTCAGGCCCACACCTACATCAGAAGGTATACAGGTAGGCCCCAAATTCAGTCTTAGGTTAGGGCAAGTTACGAAGGGGTCATCGAAACCCGTCTCTATTATAAATCGGGGACTACCTGCATATGTAAGTGGTTTTTAATTTTTCTTCTTCATTCAGCTCTTTCAAACCAACTACCTGCACATCCATAAACCTCCTCCATGGTCTTCCTATTTTCCTGGTGGCTCCATCCTCAGCATTCTCCTACTGATATACCCAATGTCCCTCCTCTGCACACGTCCAAACCACCTCAATCTCGCCTCGTTCACCTTGTCTCCAAAACGTCCTACATGCGCTTTCCCTCTAATAAACATTTTAACATTTTTAAAATTGTTCATTTTACTGCTTGCTGGTATTTATTTATTTATTTTTATTTATTCATTGCTAGAGACTCAAAGCACTTTTGTACGTCGCTCTGAATAAGGGCGTCTGCTAAATGCAGCGAATGTAAATGTAAAAATGAAAAACACAACCTTATGTTGCGAAATTGCCATTATTTTGTTTTGTTTATCATTGAATTGAATGAATTTATTGCAATTTGTACAACACGAGTAGCTAATCAATAATAATTCATCTCCATCACTCACCTGCTTACACCAAATTCACCCTGAAGGCTTTCTTATTTCGCATCACTACATTTTATGCCTTTTTGATGTAGTTTTTATTTTTTATAAAATCTTGCTAGAATCCAGATGATCGTTAAACGGTGTTTGTAAACATTTGTTTATGTCATTGTTTTACAGATAGACTTGATGATGGGCGATTCTCGGCAGTCCGTTCACAGCCTGCAGGTTCAGCTAGATGACTTTAGGGATCGTTCTCGTAAAGAGCTTCAGGAGTCCCAGAGGCAGAATAAGGACCGGCTGGCTGAGCTGCAGAGAACGCAGAACAACCTCAAAGCAGCGCAGGACGAGGTGAGGGGAAACACCACAGGACCTTTAGTTGGCTTTTTGTCCTCCTCTAGTTAATTATACACACAGTAATCTTTTGTATTTCTTACATGAACAAATAACCTGGAAAATGTAAATATAAGTAGTAAGTAAAACATGATACAAAATAAATATAATACATATAAATCATGATGTGGACAAAAGTATGGAGACGTGTGACTTTTCCAGCCATACCTGGTTCTTCTGCAGACTGGTAGCCAGTGGAGGACAGTGAGGGAGTAAATGTAAATCGTTGCTGTACTTAAGTAGCCTTTTCACGTATCTGTAATTTCCATTTGAGGAGACTTGAACTTCGATATACATTTAAAAATCAAATGTCTTACTTTTTTTTTAACTCAATTTTGTGAAATCAGTTTTTCCTTTTAATTAATGAGGGGATAAAAAACTTAACTGGTCAAACACTCAGCAAGCCACCAATCAGGGAACTCGTTTTGATTGCTGCATAGTGGTATCTACTTATCACCAAATTATAGTTCTACAGCAAGCAGAACATTTTGAGAGAAATAAATGATGGAAGAAACTCCTGACTCGAACTCGCCACAACACCTACTTTTTAATAGAAACCAATGTGTTTGAGTCTTTAATATTATTCCATTAATAAATTGTTGTGCTAATTGTACTTTTAGCCAAGTGAAAGTTAAAGGGAGTAATATTTTACTTAATGTGTCTTTACTTTAACTCAAGGAAATGGTTTGTTTACTTCATCCACCACTGCTGGTAGCACAAAGTTGGAGGCAAACAATTATATTGTCTTTGGATGTGGTAGCATGAAATTTTCCCTTCATTTGCGCTAAGCGACCTGTTTCGGCATGACACTGCCCTTTGCACCAAGCAAGTTGCATAAGGATATGGTTTACATGGGTTGGAAGATGTGAAAGTGGCTTGCTATTGAGCTTTGACCTCTGATTAAGTGAACTATAAATTGGAACCCTGGACTGACTGGCGCTTTACTAAAGCCCTTGTGGATGAATGAATCTCCACAAGCCAACTTTAAAATCTACTGGAACATCTTCACAGGAGTGTTTAACTTATTATAACAGCAAATGGTGAATTGTCTATAAAGTCTAAGCATCATCGTGCCCGGCCGATCCTCCCTGATATACAAGAGATAACTTTGGGTTGTATGGCGCTCTGCGTATGAGCTTTTATGCTGTCCACAAGTGCATTAGTACATTACGCTGTCCACGGTACCTCCAGAACCACTGTCCGAGTCGTGCTGCTATTTAGAAATACTGCACACATTCCAACCAATCAGATTTAAGAACTCAAATTCAATTCAATGTAGTAAAATTAGTTTTTTATTACACTCTTAACAATGTACATTGCTTTAAAGCAGTTTTACACAGAGAAAGAGGTTATAAAGTAAGAATGTATAAGTTTAGTGTCCGTCAGCTGTCTGTATGCCTGATGAGTGAGCCAGTGGTGAATATGGCAAAGAGAAACTCCCTTAGATGGTATGAGGGAGAAACCTTGGTCCATGCAAATAGTCAGTGTGGACCTAAAGGGAGTTATCTAATATTTTAACTATTTTCTTTGGGCAAACTGACTGCATTATTTTACAATCTTGGTATACAGGTTACTAGAGGTCGACCATGGATTTTACTGGTACAAATAGCTAGATTGGATTGTACTTGCTCATAACCGATTAATTAACCGATTAAGAACGTTTTTAAAATGGATACTGATTTAAAAAAAATCAAAAAACAAACATAAAACCCATAATACAAAATTATAATTAATTTAAAAATGTACTAATACATTTTTTCAAATTAGGTAAATGTTCATTTTATCTGTTAACTTTATTTAATGCACTATAAAATGAATGACGTACAGCACGCAGTTTGATTGTATACAGACAGCGGTCCTTCTCCGGGTGAGCCGCAACCCGGAAAAACTATCAGTATGGATTATTAGCGATAGTCTATAGACTATAGATCCAATAACAAGTTTAGTTTGATGTTTTCTTATTTAGCAGATCACATCAAAACAGACAAAATTCTTTCAGCACAATGTGAATACATCAAGACTGTGCAACTTTCTGTTTCTGTTCTAGATATAACAAAATTAAGGTGGACCTCCTTGGCCACAAGAACTTCTGTATTTGACTGTTTTGTTTTTGCAAACAGTTTCAGGCAAATATCACTCACAATTATTGTCATGTTTGGCAGAAATTTCGATCTAGATGCCATTACCTTCTCGGTTTCTTAACAGACTCATATAGTGTGCTCTATTATTGTTTTTTTGGTTTTTTTTGTTAGTAACCTACTAAACCCTTGCTTGAATTTTGTTTATTTCCTCTTTGATTGTGGTGACCTGTGTGGTGGTGTGTATCAGGTGTCGCGTCTGAAGAAGGAATTGCTAGTGTGTTCTGAGGAAAGGGATGGTGCTCAGCTGGATAAGGAGCTACTGAGCAGCCGTCTCAAACACCTGGAGAGTGAGCGGGACAACGAGAGAACCTCTCAGACGGACCGCAGCAGAGAGATACGGCTTCTAGAGGTGTGTGTGTGTGTTCTCTAAATACATCCTTTTTCTGCTGGTATAGGGGCAGTTCATTTGATAGTCAAATACAGGACACAGGACATTGTCTGATGGGAATAGTGCAGGATCCAATCTGATTTGGGCTGAGTGTTTCCTGTTAATATGGAGAAGCACGTGTGTGTGCGTGCGTGTGTGTGTGTGGGGTGTAAATGTGACTCTGTTGTTTGCCTACACGTCTTAGGATAAAATAAAGACTTTGGAGATAGAACTGGAAGAGGAAAAGACTGGAGCAGAGCTTTTGAACGAGCGCATTACACGAAGCCGTGAGCAGGTTGCCAAATCCCCACCAAATCCCCCAATGTCTTTTATTTTTTATTTTTAAAAATTAATTTTACAGTAACCTCTTATATTATGGTTATTTTATTTTTATTTTTTTAAAGATGGATCAACTCCGCTCTGATCTGATGCAAGAGCGCTCAGCCAGACATGACCTTGAGATGGACAAGAGTTCAGTGGAGAGACAGGTACACAGGTTTTTATATGGCCGTGTCAAAATGATCATGAACGCCTCACAAAGCATTTGAAGCAAAAAATATACTTGACGTGTACAGCGTTTATTCTTCAACACTTGCTCAATATGCAGTAATAATGCATTCTTCTGACACTTTAATAGGAACACCTGCACCCCATCTTTCCAGTGTTGGGGATCATGTGTATACTGCAGCTTAAGATTCCTGTTCTTCAGTGACAGAAGTGAAACCTCATATTGTTGCTTGTTTGGGTGTAACTAGTCAGCATTTTTTTTTATCTTCTCACTGTCTCTGTACTCTATTTAAACTCTAGGACTGTTGTGTGTAAAAAAAAAAATCCCAGGAGATCAGTAGTTTTCCCCGGATTTGTTTTTGGATGTGCACATTAAATGGAGCCCTTGATGTTACGCTGCCACGTGATTCTCTGATTTGAGATTTACATGAATAAGCAGGTGTAAAGGTGTTCTTATTAAATTGGTCAGTAAGTGTATATCAAATAAAAACACTAAAAATGGCTAATTTTGCCATTCTCTGGAAAGATTTAGGATTAGGGATTTTCATTTCCATAACTGAGGCAGAAGCGATTGACAGCCAATGATCACAAGAATGCAGTTAAGTGAGGAGAAATGAATTTGCATGTAAAATATTGGTCACAAATTATTGGTAACTTTTTTAATACTAAAAGTGTTGCGGCGAATAAAAATTAAATATATGCAATATGCACAAATTATTATTATTATTATTATTTTTTATATAATCAAAAAGCTTTGAATGTTTTTTATTGGTCAGTGCCCCCTAGTGGAGGACAGTGTTTAAAAGAAAGTGGATTAAGTCGAGTGGATTTTAGTGTTATTTCAACCACAGTTGGATTACAAGACAGTGAAATGAAACATCATCCTCCAGGACCAAGCCGCTACATAAAACCACATGAATTAAAAAGCTAGGATTTCCTCAGCCTTCTCAGGAAGTTGAGATGCTGCTAGGCTGCCGTTGAAGGTCCAGTCGAGGTTCTCCGCAAGGAAAAACTCTGTTCAGAAGTCATTGATTTTTTGAGGAGAAACAACTACATAACGCCGTGCTCATCAGCGACAAACTTACACTTATAAAGAACATCTTTTTTATTTTTATCACCACATTATCTGTGTAAAGCTGCTTTGAGACAATGTTCATTGTTTAAACCGCAATACAAATAAAAATTAATTGAATTGAATTCACAACCAAATAACCAGAGCATGACATTTACATCTGCAGACCTGTCCCTCTCTCTCTCTCTCTCTCTTTCTCTCTCTCTTTCTGTCTGTCTGTCTGTTTATCTCTCTCTCTCTCTCTCTCTCTCTGTCTGTCTGTCTGTTTATCTCTCTCTCTGTCTGTCTGTTTATATCTCTCTCTCTCTCTGTCTGTCTGTCTGTTATCCCTCTCTCTCTGTCTGTCTGTTTATCTATCTCTCTCTCTCTCTCTGTCTGTCTGTTTATATCTCTCTCTGTCTGTCTGTCTGTCTGTTTATCTCTGTCTCTCTGTCTGTCTGTTTATCTCTCTCTCTCTCTCTCTCTCTCTGTCTGTTTATCTCTCTCCCTCTCTCTGTCTGTCTGTTTATCTCTCTCTCTCTCTCTCTCTCTCTCTCTCTCTCTGTCTGTCTGTTTCTCTCTCTCTCTCTCTCTCTCTCTGTCTGTCTGTCTGTTTATCTCTCTCTCTCTCTCTGTCTGTCTGTCTGTTTATCTCTCTCTCTCTCTCTCTCTCTCTCTCTCTCTCTCTCTCTCTCTCTCTCTCTCTCTGTCCGTCTGTCTGTTTATCTCTCTCTGTCTGTCTGTCTTTTTATCTCTCTCTCTCTCTCTCTCTCTCTCTCTCTCTCTCTCTCTCTCTCTCTGTCTGTCTGTTTGTCTGTCTCTCAGTGTATTTTTTTATTTTATTTTTATTTTTTTACAGATATCTAAAAATCCAGTATGATGCATCCAGGAACACTGTGCTGAAAGCAAAAATTTGCACAAGCCCTGTAGTGTGTGAGATTGTGTAAGATTAGGATGTAAACAACACACACACACTTTGATTCCACAGAGAAGTTCAGTTTCCTTTGTTTCTTTGTTTCTCAGATGAAAGAGCTGAAGTCTCGTGTCGCAGATATGGAAAGTCAACCTCGATCTTCTGCAGGAGTCACAATACTGGAAAGCAAAATCCAGGAGCTGGAGGATCGGTTGCACAGCGAGGAGAGGTACACACACACACACACACACACACACACACACACACACACCACCTATGTATAATCATACTTGTTATGATTGGTGTAAAATTATATGATGCAAAATAGCACATGTTCAGTATTTGTGTATTAAATGGTTGGTTTTGTGTAAAACCGGCTGTTCAGAGAGAAAAGCAGCATTCAAGCAGCACAAAGGAGGATGGAGAGGAAATTAAAGGATGTCAGCGCCACACTGGACCTGGAGAGAAACCAGCATGCTGAACAGCGAGACCAGGTACACACACACACACACACACACACACACACACACACATACACACACATACACACACACACACACACACACAAATGAGGATTTCCTTACCTTACCTTATGGCTGCAATCAAACTAGACTTTGATCATATGCAATTTATTTGGGTGCCTGCTAGAAATAATGCAGCTGCTGTGAATGTGGGTGGCTCCTGGATTTTTCAGGTTTCTGCTGTGAATACGTGCGGCTACCAGGTTTTTCAGATGCCTGCTGTAGATACGCTGCAAAAATGACAGCTATTGAATTTTTTGGGTAACTACCTTAAATGCCGGTTGCGACCGGATTCATCAGATACCAAATGTGGGTGGTTACCAGATTCGTCAGGTTTCTGCCGTGAATACGGCCGGGGACTGTATTCTTCAGATACTGTGAACATGGGTGTCTACCGGATACTTTGGGTACCCGCTTCAAATGCGTGCAGCTACCGTCAGAAATTAGCGCCCTCTCCTGGTTGGAGAATTAACATCCTTATATTAAAACAGTATTTTAATTTTTGCAAAGATACTACGTGTAAAAGATACATAAAGATCTCTGATCTAAATAAAAGTAATAAAATGTTGTGTGTGCAGCTCGCTCTGCGTGTGAAGGCACTGAAGAGGCAGTTGGATGATAGCGAGGGAGAGGTGGAGAGACTGGAGGGCGTGAGGCGGAAGATTCTGAGGGACCTGGAGGAGCAGCAGGAGCTGAAGGACGTCCTGCAGGCCAAAGTCAGCACACTGGACAGCGAGCTGAGGTCTGTTCATATTTTATTCCTGCATACTTTAACATTTATGGCATCTAGCAGATACGCTTATCAAAATCCACTTATTTTATAAACAATCACTTAAGGGTTAAGGGCCTTGCTCAAGGGCCCAGCAGTGGCAACTTGGAGGTGCTGGGATTTTAACTCACGACCTTTCGATCAGAAGTCTAATGTCTTAAGCACTAATACTGATAATCAAACCACTTGACAATATGTCTTGTATTTAAAGCATTAGATTTTCACTATATAAACAAAAGTATTGGGACACTTGAATTTTCCAGCCTTATGGGATTCTTCTCCTAATTGTTACTACACAATTGTATTGGATATGGTAGAATTATATTATCGCTTCACTTCATCCAGCATGACAATGCCCCTGTGCACAAAGCCAGCTCCTTGTAGATATGCTCTATGGATCAATTGAACCCTATTGGGATGAATGTAAACGCTGACTGCACCCCAGGCTTCCTCATCTCCCCTACATCAGTACCCGACTTTACTAACACCCTTGTGGATGAAGATGCACAAATCTCTACATGCACACTCCAAAATCTAGTGGAAGAGTGAAGGGAAGAGCAAATGAAGACTACATGTGGAGTGGGATGTTCAGAAAGCAAGATGTGACGGTGTCCACAAACCTTTATATATATAGTGTGTATCACAAGAAGACATTTCTGTAATATATGATCTATATTAGTGTTTACTGTATCATAGTATATGTTTACTGACTGCTAGCAAAATAGTGGTTGATGTTGAAAAAAAAAATATATTTTTATTTTCTTAGAAAGTTTACTATTAACACATTTATTCATTCAATAAAATGTCAAAAAAATGTGTTTTACAATTTTTTTTGTCAACTGCATCCATTTGGTGTTAAATGATCAAATAATTGTGGTGATGGTGTTTCGTTGTGACACTAATCTCAGCTGTGATTTCTTTTGGCTTGGTGATTTGTGATGTTTGTCAGGAGGAAGATTCAGCAGACACGGCGTCCCACACTGCTGTCCACTCTCAGCTCAGAGGAGGACGATGGATGCTTCGACTCGAACAGCATCGCCTCCATCCTGACAGAATCACCGCTTCAGACCACCACTTGCTGAAGATGGAGTGAAGCGAGCGAAACGAAAAACCATGACACTTGGATTTCTATCTCTTTTTATTGATAAATCGACCATACGTATAAACCATAACAGTCGGATGCCTTAATTTTGTAAAGTGCCTGAACGTTCTAGCTTTGACGTGAGCTCACGAGAAAATAAAAAAATGATCAATACATTTCTTGTGAAATGAAGAGTTTTAGATACATTCAGAATTCATACGCGGTCCTTTTTACTCTCCAACTGAGTATATGGTTCTTTCTGATTAGTTCTATAAAGTCCTTTTTTTCCTATTTTGTGTCCATGTGAGTGTTTATATATATATATAATATTAAAAGCGTAAATGGTCTTTATCATTACACATGCATACATTGTTTATTCCTCATATGCAGACAATATAAGGTTAGTTTAGCCGTTTTTCACAGTGGCTTTGGAGCATTTCTCGAATAATCATTCTTAATAACTGCAAACCATAACGTCTCAAAACAAATCACACAAACAGCACAACACAATAGATTAGCTGCAAAAGCCTGGATTTTTCTCAAAATCCTTAGTTCATCTCTCAAAAGTAAGTATTTGTGTCAGTGAACATCTCGTTGCCATCAGAATTACAAGTCTCTTTTTTGTGATAAACAAGACTGTCAAAATGTTGTCAGTGTGACGGCGCACGGTTTCAGTGTTTCCTGGTGTAAACCACTGTTTGGAATGGTGAATTTCTTCTGTATGACATTTGTGAATCTTAACCACACAAATGTACACATTACTGTATGTGGAATATTAATTGCAAGTGACTGAACAGGATTCACACTTTCACTGTACTGTGCTAGAGTTCGGTCATCTGATCGTTCATCCATTTTCAGAAATTGTAATTCTGTGTTTTGCTCTTTTGTTAATTGAAGGTTCATGAGATTCACCTTTGACCTGTTTTAGAGAAGTAGTCTATCATTGATTCTCGGCATCTGATGCCGTTCACTCGCCTTCGATAGGAACATTCAAGATTCATCTTCACAATTCATCAATTCAACACATTTACAGAAAAAAAAGGTTTAACAGAAATGTGAAGAAAAGAAACCTGACAGACAGCTAGTTTAAACATTTTACAGTTTTTCTCAGTTGCTTTGGAGCGTTTCTCAGATCAGAAATAAAATCCTCAAAACGACTTGTATAACCTCCACATCATTTATTCATTTGTGCTCATCATAAAAATATTTCTTGTTGTTTTGATCAAATTGCAAATGCTTTTGTATATTTATTTAATAGATTGTGTACGAGTGTCTGCTGTTTCTTACAGTATCAGTTGTTTATGTTCATGTTGATCAAAATATATTATACTGATTTTACCTGAATAGTTTTAACCCCCGAAACATCTCAGCATCAGTTCATTGTATAAGTTATTGAATGCAAAATGATTAAACCAGTTGTCAGAATCTGTCATCTGAAATTCTGTTAAACTTTTTATTTGTAAATGTTTCTTGAATTGATGAAGTGTGCAGATGAATCTTGAATGTCACTAATGAAGGCGAGTGAACGCCATCAGATCAACCAATAATCAACCAGTTCTCTAAAACAGGTCAAAGGTGAATCTTTTAAACTTTTAATTGGAGAGTGTGTACAGTCAGAGCAAAACGATGATGAACAGCTAAAAAACAAATGCACACTTGTACAGTAAAAGTGTGAATCCTGTCTGTCTCTTGTAATTAATGTAAATCAAATATTCAATCAAATGAATAAATTTGTGCTGCTGAAACTCATAGATGCCGTGCAGAAAGTCAACTTTTGTACATTTTCAGTCCAAACTACACTATAGTTTAAATCAAGAAATCCTGAAACTGTGCAGCATCATACTGAAAACACGACTAAACATTTTGATTTTGTTTGTGATCAATGACGAAGGGACTTTTCATTCTGATGGGAATGAGATGTCATTTGAATAAGGATTGAACTAAGGATTTTGAGAAAAGAAATCCAATGCTGTTTGTACACATTGTTTGTGAGAAATGCATTTACTGGTTTGCAAATATTAATTAATAATTTAAGAAACACTTCAAAGCAACTGAGAAAAACTAGTGATTTATTCAGAGAACTGATATTTCGGGGGTGACGACTATTCAGGTAAGAACCAGTATAATATATTCTGATTAACACTTAAACAATTGATAATATACGAAACAAGAGACACTTGTACACAATCAATTTATTACATTTACCAAAACATTTGCAAATTAATCAAAACAGGAAGTGACGACATGATGTGGAGGTTAAACGAGCAGTTTTTAGATTTACTTTTCGGAAAGATCCTAAAGATCTGCGCTGATACTGGGGAAGGAAAAAACTATGAAGTTGGATAGTGTAATTAATATAAAAAAATAAATGCACTTATGTTACTAACTGGTAATAATTTCAACAATGATGGAATTATAACAAATGGATTTGGTGTCACCAAGATGAGGTTTTCATTTCGGAGTCAGCTTTCCCTCAACATTTATTCCTTATAATATCTGTTGGCACTGACTCACCCATCAGGCATAAACTTTATATGAACTAATTCATGACCTTGAATTTTATTCTTGGGTCATATATATATATATATATATATATATTTTGCATGTAGGTGTTCCTAGTTTGAACAACTAGTTTTTCGTGTATATCCCATTGTCTTTTTTTAAATACACTAAAAACAGTAACTCTGTAAATCACTATGATTTATTATATCTGTAATGTTCCTATTATGATTTTTATCACCCGACTGTTTGCTCAATCAACTCAGTTTATGTGAAAAGACTCGAATGTGACTCTCAACACATCGATCTATAAATAGAATGATATTAATAAGTCAAACACTCACTAAAATGATATCTATTACATGACCCCCAAAACTTCTTTTCACAGGTCTCGGGTGTTGTGACGAGTTCAAATCAGGAGTTACTTTTCATTCATTTATTCCTCTCTAAATGTTCTGCATGCTGTTGTTGTGACGTTAAAGTGTATGTTGCTCGATCCTGATTGGTGGATTGCTGTTGTGTTTGACCACATTAACCCACTCAAAAATAAAAAAAAAGGAACAACTGATTTCACAAAATGTAGTTAAATGAATAGTAAAATCTTTTCTATTAAAATATCATGAAGTTCAAAGTAAAATTCTCCCCAAATGAAAATACTTCTGTATGGTACAGATATGTAATTTAGCTACCTAAATATAGTAATACATTACATTAACCTCGTTATTGCTGCCACATGACTGTCTGATTAAGCAATAATTTGAAGTTACAGGTTTTCATGTGTTTCTATAAAAGTGCTTAATTAATGTACAGTATATGCCCTCACTTGTCTCTGTTCTATTTAATCTTTAACTATTGCAAATTAATAGTTTTAATAATACGATTTTCTCTTTTTACTAATAAATGCACCATCTTAGATCGCCAGACCCTACAGTGGATATTGAGGACGTCTGAGAAGATAATTGGGGTCTCACTGCATTCGTAAACCCACCAGCATTGTAGCTGAGCACAAACACACACCTCACACACACCTCACACACACTCTTTACTCTCCTGCCTAGAAAGTGGTACAGAAGCATTTTGGCCTTTAGACTGTGTAACAGTTTCTGTCTACAAGAGATCAGACTTTCCAACATAAAGGGACTGGACTGACACACACACACACACACACACACACACACACACACACACACACACACACACACACACACACACACACACAGGCATATAATTTATTAAAAAATGTAATAAAAAGTGTTATTGCACATATTTGTATTTGTATTGAAGAATGGGAAGAGCATTTGAGTGTTCGATCTGATTGTCGGGTATCAAATCACACCTTTTAAAGACAATTTATGTTCATGTTTCTGCAACACTGATATTATTCATTAGATTTCTTCGATATTTGGTATCCATTTAAGTGAAAAAAAAAAACACATCACCTTCTATGTCTCTAATAAACCAGCAGGTGGCAGTATTATTACACCAAACTAAAGCCAGTTATGAGAAAGAGGTTTGGGTGCGAGCCCACGCACCTTGTACACACACTCTTTACACTTCTGCTGACTGAAAAGTGGTGCCAACATTCAGACCATCACAACTCTGAAACTGATTCATCCCAGAAGCCTGGACCGCGCTGACATGCACAGTGAAAACCCACCACTGAACATCAACAGCTTCTATGTGTAGATCGTTCAGAACCTCAACACCAGCTCCTTCACAGAGAAAGCTGTAGAAGGCCTCAGCTCCCACCACCTATACTCACAACAATCTACAGAGGGATCATCAAGAACATCCTGAGAAGGTGCATCACTGCCTGTTTGTCAATTGCACCTAGAGTGGAAATTAAGAAAGGCTGAGAAGATCAGCAAGTTTCTATTTAAACCAGGAGCATTGTGGACAACCACTCACACACACACACACACACACACACACACACACACACACACACACACACACACACACACACACACCATGCAAACCATTAACATGTACATTATTTATTATTATATTGACAATGCATTCGCATTAACACACTTTTCTCTGATCAATTCTACAGTGTCCCCTGTGTCTGATTTTTGGTGTCTTATTATGTAGTTTGCACACGTGCACTTTATAACATGCACGATTTAGTTTTGTGTTTTGCATCATACAGTGTTGCTTTGTGTTTTTTAATGCAGTCGTGAAAGAACGGTGTTTTATTTCATGGTGTACTGAACTGTTACAATAAAAAGCCACTTGACCTCTTGTGTAGCATTGTATGTGTAACAGATCTGGATGGATCATGGATTTAGAGTGTTTTGGTGAACTGGGACATTCGGATGCTGTCTTCTGCCCGCTCAGGTTTGTTGGTGATGGTGTGGTGTGTCGACCTTCTGCCTCTCATTTTTAGTTACATTGTTATAGCTAGTGTACAGTCCCTACTTACACACTAAGCACATTGTACAGTGTATTTAAATGTTTATGAAACAATGAGAACACTTAACAATCTTTATTTCTCTCTCCCTCTCTCTCACCCCCTCTCTATCTAGTTAAACATGCTCATGAGGTACCAGTGGCCAGTGATCCTGTCTGTTTCTCCTCTGCCCAATGGGTGGAGTTTTCTTCAGTTGAAGACCACTCTGTGCAGCTGGGGATGGTTCCACATCAACAACTAGAGATCCATGAAGATACTGAGCAACTAAAATAACTTGAGAATGGCTTTAAGACTGTAATTCATTTCAACAATCTACTGCAATGGCTCAGAACCCCAGGTTGCAAATTTTGCATTTGTGTTCATCACTGGACTGCACACCTCAACAACGATAGAACTGTAATGAATAAACATTCACACCCAGATGAGGATGTGCTCCCTTTTAAGTCTGGTTCATCTCAAGGTTTCTTCCTCATACCATGGCAGGAAGTTTTCCTCACCACAGTCACCAATGGCTCGCTTTTTAGGGATAAATGTATTATTATAAGGAACAAATGTATCCATTCTTTTAAAAACACTTTATTTTGTAAAGCTGCTTTAATACACTGTCTATTGTTAAAAGTGCTATACAGATAAAAAAAACAATTAGAATTGTATCTTTTAGATTATTTTTAATTTGATTCAATTTTATTTGTATTTATTTAATGTGTATTTAATTCATATTGATTGCAAGAGTCCAGACAGGATTCACACTTTTACTGTACTGTAATAGTGTCTATTCGTTTCTTGGTTGTTCATCTATTTTTTAGAATTTGTAATTCTGTGTTTTGCGCTGTTGCCATTGAAGGTTCACAAGATTCACCTTTTACCTGTTTTAGAGAACTAGTTCATTAGTGACATTCAAGATTCATCTGCACAATTCATCAATTCAAGTCACATTTACAAGAAAAAAGTTTAATAGACATTTCAGATGACATATGATGACAACTGGTTTAATCATTTTGCATTCAATAACTTATGCAATGAACTGATGCTGAGATGTTTCGGGGGTTAAAACTATTCAGGTGAATCCAGTATAATACATTTTGATCAACATGAACATAAACAACTGATAATGTAGGAAACAGCAGACACTCGTACACAATCTATTAAATAAGTGTACAAAAGCATTCGCAATTTAATCAAAGCAACAAGAAATATTTTTATGATGAGCAAAAAATGACTAAATGATGTGGAGGTTAAACAAGTAGTTTTGAGAATTTTATTTCTGATCTGAAAAACGCTCCAAAACAACTGAGAAAAACTGTAAACTCAATTGCCACAAAAACATGCCCATAACCTTCTAATAATCTTTTGTGCTTATTCAGCCAGTTAGTAAAGTCAGGTACTGATGTAGATGAGATCAAGACGCCTGGGTTGCAGTCAGTGTCCAATTCATCCCAAAGTTCAATAGGATTAAGGTCAGAGCTCCATGTAAAGTATATCTTTATGGAGTTGGCTTTGTGCACAGGGGCAGTGTCATGCTGAAACAGGTTGGAGCCTCGTATTTCAAGTAAAGGGAAAATTTTAATCTACACCATAAAAGACCCGTTATTAGACGTCCTTAACAATTGTGTGCCTCAAACTTTGTGGTACCAGTTTGGGGAAGAACCTCATATGGCTTTAATAAATCAGGTGTTCCAGTTCTTTGGTCCATATGTGACCAGTGTACAATGTCACAATTCATATTCTCATTATTTTAACAATGATACTATGATTTTCATTATATGGCTGACAACATGAAAAAGTATTACAAAAGTATTTCAAGTATTTATCTGTTTGGTGCTTTTAACAAATTTACATGGTCTCAAAGCAGCTTACAGATATAAAGAGGTTATAAAGTTGTATGTAAGAATATTGTATTTGTAATTTGTAATTTTCAATGTGTTAGAAAATTTGTAATTTTATCATCAGTCTGCTACACTGACTCAGGATTACAGTTTGGTTCTGATCATCATCACTGCAACCCGCAACATCGTATATCTTAAATAAGTGGACATTCGGTGCAACCCAGATGAAGATGGTTTCCCTCTTGAGTCTGGTTCCTCTCAAGGTTTCTCCCTTAAAACATCTCGGGGAGTTTTTCTTTTACACAGTCGCCATTGGCTCGATCATCATGTACAAACTTACACTTATAAAGAACATATTCATTTTTTTTATCACCACATTATTTGTGTAAAGCTGCTTTGAGACAATGTTCATTGTTAAAAGCGCTACACAAATAAAAATTAATTGAATTGAATATAATATTTATAGATTTATTTATATAGATTTAAGATACATTTTACACTAGAATACCTGTATGTGGATTTCCTTTCTGTAATTTGTGTTGTGCTCTTGTCATTTTTTGCGCTTCATACCCAGAAGCCTACAGTAAATTTTTGTATCGCTAACCTGTCTGACCAGACTTTTAATTCCTAAGCATTTATTTTTTACAAGTACACACACCTTTTAAATCCCACAAAGGTACAACGCTGAGTCATGTAGCTTTAGCACCAAATACTAAAGAGTGGGTGGGGCATCCACTGAGGTGTTGTAAAGTATTTGTTGATTGCGGTGTGTGTCTACATGGGTGTGTGTGTGTGTCTGTGTGTGTGTGTGTGTGTGTGTGTGTGTGTGTGTGTGTGTGTGTGCGCACGCGTGTTTACTAGCAACTAGCAATTTTGAAAGTTAGCTGAAATGTCACATAGGATGTAATTGTAAATAATCACATACTAACATCCTATCACATGGCCTGACTTTTTTTGCAGCTAAAACCAACTCCACATCGGACATCAAATATAAAGATATACTATTTCCTGCTTAATACATTTCCTGTCAGTGGTTCTATTCGTTCTCTTCATGGACGAGAGCTTGGTCTGTCCTGTTGCTCAGAAGCCTGCTCTATTGAGAGTAAATACTTTCACCAGTCTTAGTTTGAATACAGGACGCAGCATTTTTGCCAGAACCTTTATAATCCAATATAATCCTCTTTTAAACGTTAGATAAAGCACACTGAGAGCTGAGGTATTGTGTCTTCAGTTGCTAGAACATGATCTTGTATTTTGTAGTATAATCGAAAAACAAAAGTATTTCCAAAAGTATTTTTCTGCTCTATTTGGTTCTAACCAGTTACCTGCTATCGCACCTGACATTTTTATAAGTCTCAGGCCTATGAATGGTCCAATTATTCAATTCTGATAAGATAGTATTAGAGTTTTTGCTAATCAGTTCAAAAAGCAGTAAACAGAAGCTCTAGCAATTCAATTAGCATTTAGAAAGATGTACTATAAATACTAGTTCAACAGTAAAATACCTGGGGGTTATTTTAGACAGCTGGCTTGTGAAATATTCTTGTGAAAATCTTTTGCAAATCAGATCACCCATATTACAAACACGCCCTTCTTCCACCTTAGAAATATTGCTAAGCTAAGAAAAATGTCTATATCTGATGCAGAGAAGCTCCTCCATGCATTCATTACCTCCAGACTGGACTATTGTAATGCATTACCAGGTGGTTGTCCGGCATCATTAATAAATAAACAAGCTACAATTAATCCAGACTGCAGCAGCCAGATTCCTTACAGGGTCGAGAAAATATGACCATATAACCCCAATCTTAATTCAATTCAATTCAATTCATTTTTATTTGTATAGCGCTATTGATCAATGAACATTGTCTCAAAGCAGCTTTACACAGATAATGTGGTGATTAAAAGTGAATATGTTCTTTATAAATGTAAGTTTGTACATGATGATCGAGCCGGTGGCGACTGTGGCAAGAAAAAACTCTCTGATATGGCAAAAGTAAGAAACCCTGAGAGGAACCTGATTTAAGAGGGAACCCATCCTCATCTGGGTTGCAACGAATGTCCATTTATTGCAGATATACGATGTTGAGGGGTGCAGTGATGATGATCAGAAGCAAACTGTAGTCCTGAGTCAATCTTACCATCCCAACACTGGCTACATTTTAAGTTTTGAATCAACTACAAACTATTGCTATTTACTTATAAAGCCCTAAATGGTTTAGCTCCCATGTATCTCTCCAGTCTTCTAACACGCCACAATCCGTCATGGTCCTTTACATCTCAAAATTCCGGACTTCTAGTAGTTCCTAGAATAGCAAAGTCCACTAAAGGTGGTAGAACCTTCTCACATTTAGCTCCTAAACTTTGGAATAGTCTTCCTGACAGTGTTCGGGGCTCAGACACACTCACCCAGTTTAAGTGCAGATTAAAGACTTGTGCTTGTTAATATTATGAACAGCAGCTACGCTAATTCCTCTCCTCTGCTTCTCTCTCTTTACCCATCTCGAGGTTCCGCCAGCTACAGTCACGTCCCACCTCATGAAGATTATGGATCTTCAAAGAGTAGATGCCGACCCAAAACTATCTAGAGACGTACAAGTGCCACTTGTATTCCACTTCATGTAGAGTGTGGACAATGGACTTTTTTGAGCAGTTAAAGGCTCTGGCATGGAGGAGTTACTGTTGGATCTATGATGAGCTCAGATGTTAAGCTATTTTAGTAGCGCCTGGTTCCACAACATCAACTGACTGTATAAGACTGTAGAAAATTACATTACTCATAATCACACACACTCATGATATTTTTCTCTCTCTGGTGTTTTTATTGTTTGGAAGATTTATAATCACTGTCTTGGTGTTGCCCAGATGAGAATGGGTTTCAGTTTTGAGTCTGGTTCCTTTGAAGGTTCCTTTCTCATACCATCTAAGGCATATTTTCTTTGCCACAATCACCCCAGTCTGCTCATCAGGGATGAATACAAATAATTGCCTTATATCATTTTTTTGGAATGTTTATAGTATTGATGAAGCAGTGGTGGAAAGTTTTTTAATAAAAAATTCATTTTTTGACTACTTTCTAGTTTCACGGAGTATCAAAGGTACAAGCAACATTTACTCTCACAACCACATTTATGATTCAGTATATGAACATTTTACTGCATTATTTACATTTTTATTACAATTACAATTGTGATTGACAATGACTGTTACCAATAACATTTTGCACTGCAGCTTTATATGTGGTGGCTTATTAATTCTGCAGAAGAGGTGATGTTGATATTGAAGAGACTGTTGCTTATTCTTGGTTTGGGAAATAAAATCCCACAAATCAACATTTTTTTTTTTTGGTTTTTTTTTGCATTTCACTAACATGTGTCTTGGTGTTAAGTTCAGTTAAGTTTAGTTAAGTTCAGTTAAGTTAACATAACATAACATAACATAACATAAGATAAGATTTCTGTGTTACAGCAGCAAAGAAAAAAAAATGTGCAAATATATAAAGAATATATTATGTTAATGACTAGTGCATCATTGAGCCTACGTTCAAATACTGTTCAAATCAGATAGTCTACAACTTTACTCAAGCCATATTAGAATTGGTGACTTTTAACTTGTAATGTTTGGCAGTAAGGTATATATACTTTTACTCAAGTATGATTTTCAGATACACCTCTGGGATGCATTGTGTCTTCTAGCTTATTCCGCTTGAATGGTTCTGTTTTTTTTTTTTTTTTATTACAGCTGATTGTATTTTCTCTCTTCACAATATTCCTCCGGGAGTTATAAAAAAAATAAATGACATTTTGTGAGTTGAATAAAAAGTGCTCGATATGATTAATTCGGGGGATTCAAACCCCAGCATCGCTGCCACTCATGGGCCCCTGAGCAAGGCCCTTAAACCATTGTGCACTGCATTTGGCAGTGCTCTGACCGCAGCTTCCTTTCGCTGGGATATGTGAAGAAACAATTTCACTGTGCTATAATGTACAAAGTAAAAAGCCTCCCCTCTGCATAGTCGTATAATAAAAATAAATGTAAAAACGCACAACTTCTCCCATGTCATTTATAAACTCTGATGCTGTATAAACCTGATTCTGTGCACAAGTCCATGTTCAGCCTCACATCTATTTTAATGAGCAGTATGTTTCAGTATTGAGGTGAGGCTTATGGACTTTGTTAGTTATATCTTTAGTTCTTTGGGAAAATAACAAGTCTATTAAGATTTAGTTTGTTTTTTCTGGAGTTACCAAAACAAACCATCCAGTGACTTCTATTCATTCTCTTTTGTTATCAGACTCATTATCACACTTCATCACATCTGCCATAGAGCTTATATATTAATTTTCAATTTAGTTTGAAATGAAACCTTCTCTGCATGATGGGAGTTTTAATAACTAAATTCATTTATCATTCAGTTCAGTTGAATTTTTTTAATTCAGTTTTTCTTTACAAATCATAATGCATTTGCTAATGAAAAATGCGCTACAGTTATAAAAAGTATTAAATGTGTGTTTGAGTGAAGGGTATGTCCATCATACTGCTCATTATTTTCCCGAAGAACTAAAGATATGACAAGCTAATTCTGAATAGACTGTTACAATCATTAAACAAACCGAGGTATGGTTTTTTACTTTGCCAACCAAATGCCCTTATTTATCTACATATTTATCTGCACTTGTCAGTTCCCAAAATTGCTACTATTTGCAGGCTATCTATCTATCTATCTATCTATCTATCTATCTATCTATCTATCTATCTATCTATCTATCTATCTATCTATCTGTCTGTCTGTCTGTCTGGCTGTCTGTCTGTCTGGCTGTCTGTCTGTCCGTCAAATTTATACATTTTGAACCAGAGCTAATACTGATGAGGAAAATCTTTCTGAAACACTCTGAGTAAGAATCCTTTTTGAACTAGATTTAAAAAGAAAAACTACACTCATCTTTTGACATCCACTTGTGCAACTATAAATAAGTTCTCAAGTCATGGTTCAGTTTTGGAATTGCTCCAAACAGGGTCAAGGTCACAGCCATCTATCTTTCAAACTTCGAACTAGAAGCTCATTTTTTGACCAGTTAAGACTTTCCATTGTACCGATTCTGTCCGATATTCAAGATGATTAATCGTGTTTCGATTTTTAAGAGTGATGTTTTCTATGCTATTATCAGCACAATTAGCAATTGTACTAGTTACTTTATGGAATTGATCCAAACGGGTCAAGGTCACAAAAAGTGACAGGTCTTGAACTACTTTTTATTTGTGTTTTTTTGTTTGTTTGTTTATTTCTGGCATACAGGTTAGACTGGTTACATACAGTTTGTATTACAGAAAAAAAACATTTCACTGGGAGCTCCACGTCACTCCTGGGAGGCGGGGCGTGTAAGTGTGCAACGCAGTTTCTCAGCTGCAGCACACACACACACACACACACACACACATAGACAGCACAGCAGCTGAAGTGAGCAGTATTTGCTTGTGTGCTGTGCAGATGGAGGCTTCACACAGAGCACAGCAGGAGGGGAACAATGCTAAAAAGGAAATTGTAAGTATTTTTCCTCTCTTGTCTTCTTTTCAGCAGGAATTCACTCAATAATAGACTTAAAGCTAATTTTAGATGAAAAAACCTCTAATTCAAATCTTCAGTGCACTGTAAAAGGATGACCGAGCAGCTGAACTGATCCTTACTCGTTGCTCATTTAAGATGTAATCATTATTACTGTTTATTATAAGGATGTATGCATTGTTTGTGGATTTAGAGAGAGCGTACGACAGGGTGCTGAAATAGGAGTTGTGGTACTGTATATGGAAGTCAGGTGTGAAGAGAAGTATGTGAGGTGGTGCAGGACATGTATGAGGATAGTGTGACAGCAGTGAATTGTGCAGTAGGAACAACAGACTGGTTCAAGGTTGAGGTGGGACTGCATCAAGGATCGGCTCTGAGCCCTTTCCTGTTTGCAGTGGTGATGGACAGGTTGACAGACGAGGTCAGACAGGAGTCTCTGTGGACTATGATGTTTGGGGATGATATTGTGATTTGTGGTGGGAGTAGGAAGCAGGTGGAGAAGAGCCTGGAGAGGTTGAGGTACACACTGGAGTCAGTAGAAGTGTGAATGGGAGTGAGGGCAGTGGAGGGGTCTGGTTTCAGGGAGAAGAGGTGGAGAAGATGGAGAAGTTTTTGTACCTGGGGTGAACTGTGTAATGTAATGGAGAGATTTATAGATTTGGTGAGGGAAGACATGCAGGTAGTTGGTTTGATAGAGGCAAATGTAGAGGACAGGGGGGTATTGAGACTGATGTTCTATTGTGGCGACCACTAATGGGAGAAGCCGAAAGAAGAAGAATATTATAAGGATGTGTGTGTGCTGTATATAGTGTGTCCTCATGACACTGTTCGATTCTCTCCATAACAACTTAGCCCTGTTCATTTCTCTCCTTAAATTTCACTTAATAACCACAGAAGAAGCTTTTCCTCGAACACCTTTCATTTGAATAACTCCTAAATGACATGGGATTCATGAGATACACGATATTCTTCTTTGTGTCTTCTTTTCTCTTCCCTTCTACACCCTTTCAGTGGTTTCTCACATTCTTTAGAGTCGAGGCTTTGAGGATCAGAAAACAGGGAACAATTTTATGGAAACAGTTGAAGGGTCTTTAAGGGTTTTAAGCAAACACAGCAGTGGTGGACTGTGCATTTGGTACCTGGGCCTTCAGTGGGGGACGTACCCAACTTAATCCACCTCTCAATACCACTAAAATCACGTCAAGATTATAGAAAGCATAAATACTATACCCAAAACGCAATATAACAACACGTGGCATTACAGAGAGAGAGGAATTTCACATATGGAGGGTGAAAACCATGTTACCAAAGCAAGAAACCCAGTTTAGATTCCAAACCTCTACACTACAACCTCAACTGTGCACCTACAACATCTGGAGCAGTTCAGAATCAATATTTGTAAATAACCTGACAAAAACATAAAACATTTTTATAAAATACAACCCACTCACTAGAGATGCAGACTCATAATGTGCAGCGCTCCTCAGAGGCTGTAATCCAGTGGTACCGCTCATGTTCACTGGTCTGGAAGTGGTGAACAAACCCTTTCCCAGGCTCCATGCTAGCTAGCTTCAGCCGACCTCTTCTCACGATGTCTAGCTTTTCTGGAATTTTTTTTTTTAAGTATATTCGAGAGCAAATAAATGTCTCTTCTGCCGTAGCCGTAAAAAGTCTAACTCATATGTATTATTATGTGCAGAGCGCTACACGTTTTTTTGCCAGTCGAACTTGGCTGTAACAGTTTTCCTCTGAACAACCAATCAGAGGACGGAAAAATGCTGATGCTATTCTCGGCCAGCTCGCTGCACTGTAAGGCGAATATGAAATTTGATTGCTTAAAGAACCAGACCCATTGCTAATATTCTCTATGGCCAAAGGGCCAGCAGTACTGACTCTGAAGGCTCTGGGCAGATTTGATTGACATGGCAGCACATAGAGGCTGAAATCTGATTGGACATAAAAATCTAACAGCCACAAACACGTACTGGAAGCAGTGCAGCCAAGAGAAACGTTACGAAATAAAGAGAATAAACTGTTGGCAATAAATTAATACAATTTGATGGAACAAATATTAGAATTTAGGTTGTAATTGTAGGTCACTGCTTCTGATAGTGTTTAGGCCAGCAGAGAAGACGTTGCTGGCCCTGACCGCCCACTACTGAAACACAGAGATCACATGGATTACAGATCACAATGAACTAACTACAGCAAACCTGCAGACCTCTATCAGCTGGGGTTACAGAAAATGACCACCCACATCATACAGTATATACTCATGCTTGATTTGAAAAGATCAAGCATGAGTATTTGAAAGATTGAAAAATAAAAGATTTTCATATAAAATTGAGTTTAAAATGAACTAAACACAACCTACCTTTAAATCAGAGCTAAATATTTTCCAAAAGCAGCTGTATTAGCCGCATTATACTACTAAACACATTCACACTTTGCATGGGAATAAATAGTATGTTGAAGATAGATCTAGTTAGCCTGCTCTCACACATCAGTACATGGACGTGCACAAAATTGATTATTTTTTTTTTTATTTGTAGAGCATTTTTTTGCTTTACAAGATAAAGCAGCTATAATGTAAAATATAAACGAATGTATACGTTAAGTGCTTAGAAGTTTGTTCCTTAAGAAATTTCCCCACTGTGGGTTGAATAAAGGTATATCTTATAATTGTAATCCCCATTTATCCCTAATGAGTGAGTCCGTGGTGACTGTGGCAGGGAAAATCTCCTGGAAATGGCATGAGGAAGGAAACTTGAGACATCCACCTCTGGCTTTGCACCCATTGCTTATAGGTGTGAATGTGTGCTTTCATTGTGGTAGGGGAGGTGGTAATAAGATGTTGGACTTCTGATCAAGAGGTCATAGGTTTTAAATCCCAGCAGTCTTGGGCCCTTGAGCAAGGCCCTTAACCCTCAAAGCTGTAAAACTGAGATAATTTGTATAAGATAAGCATTTGGCATCTGCCAAATGCCATAAATGTAAATGGCGACTTGTTATTTACAAATGTAGCGTCCCATTCTATTCTAAAACCTGCATAGATGGTAAGATTAACTGATTTGCATTAGCATAAAAGTTGACACGGTGATTAATCAATTCAAAGAAGTGGGCATCAGATACAATTTGGCATTTGTATCATGATATACCATTTCTAACACATTTACATTGGTAAAAAGTGATGTATTTATATATAATTATTAGTAGCTGTACAATACTTTTATTGTTTAGAAGATGACCAATAATTTGTGACTAATATAAGCCTGGATAAATGGGGAGGGTTGTGTTAGGAAGGGCATCCAGTGTAAAAACATGTGCCAAATCAAACATGCGGATGATCGGCTGTGACGCCCCCTAATGGGAAAAGCCGAAAGAAAGTATATGTAAACCAGGTTAGAGTTCTCCTCGCTAAACTGTTTCTCAAATTTGTTCTCTCAGCACCGCTGCTGCTACGTGAATATGAAATATTACAACGCTACGGAGATCGAGGCGTGTCTTGAGAGTCACAAAGAATACAGATTAACATGGCAGAGGTAGAGCTGCATCTTCCTGGAGACAGGAAAATCTTTTTTTTTTTTTTTTCCAGTTTACAAAGGCCTATTTGTGAAAGGGCCATGTGTTAGAGGTCAGAAGGCACTTAAGTAAATTGATGGTTTGCTGTTAAAATCTGTTCTATATCGATTTGCATAGCTTTTTTATTAAGAAAATTTTTATTACTATTTTAAAAATGTTAGAAGTCAGAAGGCAATTAAGAAAATGTTTGATTTGCTTTCTGTCTGAACCACAGAGACAAAAGCGATAGCCTTAGTAAATTGTATAAAATAATATTTTTTCCATTGCGCCGCATTGCGTTAAATCAAATCGTAATGCATCGTAATGCATCGTAATGCGGGTGAATCTCATCGGAGATGCTTCATATGTATATTTTATGTATCGTATCATTGGCTACGCTTCAAAATACTAAATGCATTAGCCTCAGTAATGAAGATGCACATCCCTGGAATAGAGTGCTTGTCCAACTGAAGTGGAACCTGATGTGGTTTTCTGCTGTCGTAGCCCATCCTACTGAAGATTTTGTCTGTTGTTTATTTCAAGATGCCTTTCTGCTTAACACAAATATGAAGAGTGATTATTAGATTTACATGCATCCTTCCCATCAGCTCAGAACAATCTGGCCATTTTTCTCTGGTCTCTTTCATCAGCATTTTGATCCACAGTCCTGATGCTTACTGAACGCTTTCATTTTGTTTTTTAAAACTACTCCATCTAAAATAAATGCTGGATATTCAGTAATTAATGGAAACTTGTACAGTGTGTAAAGCATCTTAATAAAGAGCTGTATTGTTTAAACCAGAGGTCCCAAACCACCCAAACAACCATGAAATGTCTATAGATATGACTCTGTATTATTTATTGTACGTTTTGTCCTATAAGAGACATGACCTAAACATACATATGTCAGAGTCTAATTGTTCATCTCAGACCTTCGGTCAGGATTATGCTTCATTTCCTTTGAAGCAGCTTTAATTAAATCGGTCACATTGATCAGAAGCAGAGCAGAGCCTGGAAATAAAATAAAAAAACTGATGTCTAATAATATTTTTTTGCAATTACATTAAAAAAATCTGCACACATAGATTATGTACATTATATGAACACACGTTTGTGGACACCTGGTAATAAAGATTGGTATGTGCTTCTGGAACATTCCATTCCACAGTTACACATACACAACATACCCGTTCTACATTTGCCATTAAAATAACCTCCATTATTTTGGTAAGATGTTCTACTAGATTTTGGAGTTGGCTTGTGGATATTTGTGCTCCTACAGGGTTCCACAAGAATCCACAAGGAAGCCTGGGATGCAGTTAGCATTCTAATTCATCCCAAAGGATTTCAATAGGGTTGAGGGCTCTGTAGCAGAAGATCTTCTAAACCACCCTATGTAAACCATATATTTAAGGAGCTGGTTTTATGCACAGCGGCATCATCATGCTGGAACAAGTCTAAGGCTTATAGCTCAAGTGAAGGGAAAAAGTTCATGCTACCAAATCCAAAGACTTCCTATAGAATTGTGTCTCCAACATTGTAGTAACAGTTTGGGGAAGAACCACATATGGCCGGAAAAGTCAGGTGTCCAAATACTCTGTATGTATAGTGTAGAGTACATTTGAAAGAAGTTATTAATGGTGGTATGCAAATAATATTTAACTGTTAGTTGCACACTGTCCTGCCTGTGTGGAATGACAGCCACCTAGTCATTATTTATAATAACCTGGTGACATGCACGCGGGTTTGTTCCTTTTGTCCATGTTGCTTTTGGAATTAGAATAAATAAATAGTTTCTAAGCTCCTAACCATTACGACAGCGTTTTAGTGGCACATTAAAAAAAAAAAAAAACTCAAAGATCACGAGATTAAAGTCGTAGCAATGATATAATAAGGTAGAAATATTTTTTCTTCTAAAAATTACGAGGATAAAGTCAAAATATTTAGAGAATAAAGTTTTTATAAAATGGATGGGGAGGATTTCTTTGTCTTTGTCTTTGCCAAAGACAAAGAATCCCAACCTGATGTGGGATTTATCCAAATCCTTCCCATCCATTCTATGAAAACTTTATTCTCAGCAGTCATGTGGATGAAAAATTAGACAGACATTGAGAAAATTGCCTCTTTTGTGCAGTCTGAAATGGTGACCAGTGTCAGTTCCAAAGATAGTCATATCTGCCTGCTATGTAAAGAGGAAATTATGTTTCTCAAGAGACTAAGAGGATGATGATAAAAGAAACTGACCCTAAAGGAGTTGCGACTTCTTTCTCAAAATATTCTGACTTTATTCTCATATTGCAACGACTTTTATATCATAAATTTAGATTTCTTAAAATTTTTTTCTAAGTGGCACTAAAACGCCATTGTATCTAACCATACCTGAGGATACGCAGAGAAAAAACAGATGAAAAAACAAAACAAGAACGATATAATTCGATCATATTATATGCAACTCTACAGCGTAATTTCTTATATTATCTGAATAAATATTAATTGCAGGAGCTGTGTTACGCTGTGTTATCCTGACGGTACAGAGACAATCGGTGAGCTCAAAAGGAATGATTTTTTTTTGCGGATAAACTTTCAGGCTTACAGGCACATTCAAGACATTTTTTTGACAGCATGCAAATTAAAATGGAATGCAAACCTGTTCATCAGTCAGTGACATTTACACAAAAACAATTTAAGTGCATTAGTAGACTGCATTCAGATAATAATTTAAAAAAATAAAAAAAGGATTTATAATAACTATTTTGTAAAATATAAATTGTATGGATGAACATGTACTTCATGTCAGTTTTCTCTCAAGCCATCATGTTTCTCCTCACCACACTGAACTGTTCTGTACAAAACTCACACACTCATCTGTGTGTTACTGAACTCAACACACTCTCATTTCTCATCTCAATTCATTCCACCACCCATATTAGATTTACATTTAATCATATTAAACGGTTTACATGATGTTTTGCACCTCTTGACTGCTGCTACTGCAGTTTTTGCACAACATTGTCTTCAAGTGTTTGTGTATCTGTCCCAAACTGTGTACTACGTCAGCTATATATGGTAGAAATGACAATAAAAGCTTTTTGACTTGACTTGAATTATAAATTAAATCAGTTGTTTTAATTGTATTATGGCATTTAGGTTTTTTTTAATCATCTTTTTTTAGTATTTTTTGTTGCAACTGGTATGTAAGAAGCCCTAATCTTATCAATATGGCTTTACTTTTCCTCAGATTGGTGTTCAGAACATCTGTCTGTCTGTCTGTCTGTCTGTCTGTCTGTCTGTCTGTCTGTCTGTCTATATGCCGTTGGAAACACAGCTTTTTATGTATTTTGACAGGCACATGCATGTTCCTTTTGCTTATATGCAATTAAGTACATACTGTAACAGTATTCATTTACCATACTGTCACCTTAGGCAATAACAGTAGGTTTTGGATCAAATATATGAAGTTCTGTATGTTGGAGACGGATGATCCGCTGTGGCGACCCCTAATGGGAGCAGCCGAAAGAAGAAGAAGATATGAAGCTCTGTATGTTCCACTTCACAAGTTTCTGTTTATATTTGAGAACATTATATACATGTAGGTTAATCTTCCTCTTATCTTAGCTTTCTGTTACTCTCTCTTATGTTAACGAGTAGGAGATGACCCATGTCTTAAATCAGCCATAAAATACCCTCAAAACATTTATTTATCATTCAATTTGTTTCTTGCCTGTTGGTAAGGCTTCCTTATCCATGAAAAGATTGGTTTGAATATTTTTGGTGTGGCCCCCTGGGCCTTACGTTTGACACTATACCTCTTGTTTTCAGTCAAAGAAATGGTACAAAAATGAACCTCAAGATAATTATTTTAATACATAAAAGATTGTTAAATTACCTGACTATTACTAAGAGTTATTAGAATACCTCTTAAACAAATTTGTTTTGTTAATTTTTTATTTGTAATATCAACTATAGTAACGTCTATGGTGTTACAGGTCAAGTTTGACCCATATATTTTTTATACTTCATAGAAAAGACAAAAAAATTGAACTTTAATACATATTACAAAATGAAAAGCAGAACAAGTAATAATACAAAGTGTAGATTTGCAGAGTCAAACAAACAAAAACTGTAATGGTATACAGCTGTGGAAAACTTACAAACGTGTGGGGTGTGTTGTCCAATACATCTTTAACATGGTTTATCATGTCTTTTATTGTCTTTAGTAGTTGCTATTAAGTGTGCTGATGATCGTGTTTGGGCTGTGTAATGCACATTGTTTTCAGGTGGTGATTTGTTTTGTCTTTGACAAAGCAGACGAGCATTTAACACTGCTGTTTCAGCAGACAACACCTTTCCCTCCGCCGCCTTAAATGTAAGCTTAGGTTCAGCCAATATGTAGTGCTTTATCCACAACCCCGCATACGTCTAACTGGTCTCCAAAAACGCAGTGCACAGACAAACGTCAAAGCTCAGCAATATAGTTCGAGATGTTTCGATTATGTTTCTGCTTACAATCGTGAAACTGAAAATGTTGGACGATATCTGATGGTGCTGGTTTGTAATGACGTTTAAGGCAGCTTCAATGCTGGCATAATTCACCGCCGAGGGCTTTTTACACACACCTAAACTTCTACAAGGAACACCACAAACCATTGCACAACCTTTCCAGGATTCCTAGTAACATCCTCCCAGTTCTCTTAAAGGGAACCCCACCATTGCAATACTTAAATCAATTAATATCTACAATTAATATCGACAGTCCCAGAAGATTATTGGTAAAACCCGCTGCTGACGTGAATGTACGCTTAACATGGTAACGTGACGAGGTACTAATGCAATGACTGAGGAAAATTTTAAAAGAGGTAAGGTAATGATCTGAAATAGCTTCAGACTGTGGAATTATGAATACATTTTATATTTTTAATCCAAATGTTAATAACAAATCAAGAGTGTGTCCACCACTAAGAGTGGGTCTTATAACATTCTGATTAATTCCAACAAAATCTAGATTTAACTGCTGCTCTAAAGGAGTCTTTTCTGATTGTAAAAATGAATATTTAAGTCACCAACAATTAATGCTTTAAATAAAGAAGGAGCTAAATTTGTGATAAAATCTGCAAATTCTATGAGAAAATCAGAGTAGGGCCCTGGGGCTCTATAAATAATAATTAATGGAATTGATTGATTGACGCTTAGATTATTATTATTTTTATTATAAATAGCTGCAACTCTGCCTCCTCTGCCATTTAGAAAGGGTTGGTGTATGTACATTTACATTTACATTTACATTTGCGGCATTTAGCAGACGCCCTTATCCAGAGCGACGTACAAAAGTGCTTTGAGTCTCTAGTATTGAATAAATCTACACTTGTACGCAAGATTACAAACTTAATATAAACATAACTCTTGAATTCTACAAACAGGAAAGTGCTAATTTAAGTGTTTCAGGAAGAGGTAGATCTTCAGTCATCTATCACCTCTGTGCCAGAACAGAAAAGAGCCTTGAAGTGTACTTACGTCTCATTTTGAGAGAAGGTGGTACCAGTCGAGCAGTGCTGAAGGATCTCAGACAGCGTGGAGCAGTGCGTAACTATACCCAGGAGGACTTGCTTTATTTATTGCCACATTTTCATTCGGTTTAATCCACGTTTCTATCAAACACATTATATTAAACTCCTGGTCAGTAATGATTTTGTTTATAGTCTGCGCTTTTGGCGTGAGAGATCTAATATTCAACAGTCCTATCTTTAGGGCAGAGGCGCTGGCGGTGCATTCAGTCCTATTTAATTTAATGTTTATTAAGGTTACTTAAACAGACTTTCTGATAATTTCTACATTTTGGTTTCGCTCAGGGAAAAGACACAGTCCTAAAATGGTGGATCCTGAGTGACGACTCTGTAAAAAAACGTGCTTTCATAAAAACCTAAGCTGCTATGTCGGCGCCTTGGCTTCTGGTATACACCTGACCAGTGCTGCTGGTGCCCTTATCGGTCTAGCTAATTTCAGGTGCCTCAGAATAGAGTCTTCTATAACCAGAGCTTTTTTTTAGGTTTCTCAGCGGGTGCTTCATTCAGGAGAGCAAACCTTTTGTACAAATGAAGCGGAGAGGAATGGTGATTCCGTAGGTGAGCCTTAGAGGAGCCAACAAAAAGTAGAAAAAAAAAAATCTAAACTGTAAATATATAAATGCAGATACAACCACAAATTTCTTGCCAAACAAAAAAGCAACAGTAAGCTATATCACACACAGTGGAGAGGAATAAGTGTAGCTGCTGTTCATAATATTAACAAGCACATGTTAATAATGGGCATTTGATCAGATGTACTGGAGCACAAGGTTATGATATGTGATGTGTGTTATGTGTAGAACTCGCTAAAAAGATACGTCTTTGATCTGTGCTTAAACTCGGAGAGTGTGTCTGAGCTCCAGGAAGACTATTCCAAAGTTTACGAGCTAAATGTAAGAATGTTCTACCACCATTAGTGGACTTTTAGGAACTACTAGAAGTCCAGAGTTTTAAGATATAAAAGGGTGTAAAGAAATGTGGCATGTTAGAAGGATGGATAGAAACATGAAAGACAAACTATTTAGGGCTTTGTAAGAAAGTAGCAATAGTTTGTAGTCGATTGAAGATTTAACAGGTAGCCAGTGTAGGGATGCCGGCCTCCACTGGCTGAACGTATATAAGGACACATAGAACACATGATTTAAAAAAAATTAATATGTCCGGTCCAGTGTAATAGAAGGGTATCTGCAGGGGTGAAAGGGAAAGTTTATACGATGGTGGTTTAGAGACAGTGGCAATGACAAAAAGACAGGAGGGCTGAAGATGCTGCGATTTCCAACATGAGTGATGAGAATGGAGAGGATTAGAAATGAGTTTAATAGGCAGATTAGGTTGTGAAACTTGACTTGAAGTTTAGAAGATGAGGTCAGAGAGGCTAGACTAAGATGTTTTGGTCATGTTCAGAGGAGGGACAAATGGGTGGAGGAATGTTGAGGATGGAGGAAAAGGGGAAGGAGGAGGTTTATGGATGTGGTGGGGGAATGTAGGTGCAGGTGGTTGGTTTGAAAGATGCAGAAATAGAGAACAGAGTGGTATGGAGACAGATCAGAGGCGATTTCTTTAAGACTGGGTTAGAGAAGCTCGGCTTCCCTTATAATGTCACAAAATTAATGGTCAAATATGTACTATTGTATTAACATTTTATTGACTAAAAATACGTTAGAAAACGTTCATCTCAAAGACGAGTTCGTTCAGAATCAGTTACATATAGCAGGTCGGCTGACTCGATTTCCTTCTCATACATTCCCGCAGCGTCACAGTGCATTTCTCTATTGAAGCCCAGCGTCCATTGGCTTCAATGGGGCTGCTTTGAACAGTTTTTTCAGCGCTTCGAAACTCGACGCTCATTGGATAAACGCTGCGATTATGTCCCGCCCACGGACTCTCAGCGTCTCTGGGGGTGAATGGGGAGTGGGCTGACCCGGACTCCGAGCTTCTGCGTGATGATTGGAGGGTCTGTAGAAAGACTGCATCTCCTTTTGACTGACAGCGATTCTGTACTATAAGGAATCACTGGAGCTCTTCGCGCTCAGTCCCATCGCGGATTTCTCAAGTTCAGTCGAAATAAAAATTGCTGCAACCGATTTCTTTGATATTTGCTTGGCGAAATTGCTTGATTTTCATCATACATTTCACACAATTATACACCACATTCCTTGTTCCAGTTTTACAAAGTTTAATATATTTTTTTTAGATCGTTCATTCATTCATCCTTGATAACATCTTGGAGCAGATTCCTCGACGTTTTTCAAATTTGGAAAGCATGCTCTTCTTAGAATTAGTCAATCCAGGGAAATTTAATGACATGAGACAGGTATTTCCAGAGGAGGCCTTCCAAAGTGTCCTGAAAAGTTATGGCCATCACTTTGATTCAGGAAGACTGAGGTCATAACTTCCTGTATTCAGATCAGGACTTGCAGGGTAACAGGGGAAAGCTGTGTGATTACTTGGTGTTCCTTAAAGACATGGAGTTGGACAGTGCAATGCCTCAGCTTTACAAACTGTTCTCATTAGTGGCAACAATTGGAGCTACATCTGCAGGTGTAGAAAGGAGCTTCTCCTGTTTAAAGCGACTCAAGTCCTACACCCGAAACACAATGGGCCAAGGCCGTTTAAGCAGCCTAGCTCTGCTGGCCATTGAGAGGACACTGGTCAAGTCACTTGAAAAGACTCCTAGTTGGTACGACAGGGTCACAGACCATTTTCTTGAAAAGGAACGTAGGGCAGAATTTACTTTTAAATAAATAGACAATTTTATGATGTAGGCCGAAAATGAGCTTCCCCTCTCTGACAGACCAGTAGCCGCCACTGAGACAGATAATCAGCTGTGATGACCCCTAACAGGAGCAGCTGAAAGAAGAAGAAGAAAAAGAAGATGATGCAGATGATTCAGGAGCTCAACCTTTCTTCGTGAAGGTGGTGTTACAGTTGACATATCTGACCCATTCCATGTTTACTTAATTCATCTTTTTTATATCATTGTTCAGAAAGATAATCATACAGAATATAAATTATTTTATTACGCACTGCTTTGCAAATAAATGCACACACACACACACACACACACACACACACACACACACACACACATTACAGAGACAAAAATATTGTGACACCTGACTTTTCCAGCCATATTTGGTTCTTCTTCCCCAAACTCTAAAAAGTCCCTTCACTTCAACCCAAATGTTTTTCAGCACAAAGTCAGCTCCATGAAGATATGCTTTACTTGTGTTGTAGTGGAAGATCTTAAGTGGTCTGCTATAGAGCTCTATAACCCATTGAATATGTCTAGGCTGCATTGAAAACCCTCACCTCCTCCCACTAAATCAGTACCTGACTTTTCTAACACCCTGGTGGAACCACAAATCCCCACTCAGTATAGTTGAACATTTTCCCAGGGCAGTAAAGAGTCTTTTAAAAGCAAATGTGGAATAGGATGTTCAAGAAGTACATAATCTTATGGTCAGGTGTCCACAAACTTTCATCTATATATTGTGCATCCTTAAGAGTGGAACAATATACCAAATTATATAGTCTTTTTGTATTAAATCCTGCAGTCTAGGTGATGTACAGTATTATTCTTGGATTACTGGTGCATTATTATGTAGTCTAAACCTAAACATGAAATCACTTGTGCAGGTTGAGACAGAAAAAAGAGTAAGAGAACTATTTTTATCTGATTGCTCAGGACTAAGATCATTGTGTTTATGTAAGTGGCTTGCCGTGGCTAGCCCTCACTCTCTTCTGCATAATAAAGCACATGATTTAAACAAATCTTCAAATGAATACAAGCAAATTACAGTATTCACCCATTATTCATTTAATTTGGCACCAGACAGTGGGTTGTTTTTTTAAAAAATTTAAAAACATGGAACCTGTCTACAAGAAGGACATATTAACAAAGATGGTAAAGAGAATGAAAACAAGAAGAGGATTTACTTTTGTTTATTTAATATAATTGCTTTTACTTGTCACATATACAATACAGCACAGTGAAATTCTTGCATCTCATATCCCAGCTTGCTCGGAAGCTGGGGTCAGAGTGCAAGGTCGGCTATGATACGGGACCCCTGGAGCACAGAGAGTTAAGGGTCTTGCTCAAGGGCACAACAGTGGCAACTTGGTGATACTGGGGCTTGAACCCCTGACCTTCTGATCAGTAAACCAGCACCTTAACAACAGAGATACCACTTCCCCATATACCCGCATATACCAGGAAGCTGGAAGCTGGGGTCAGAGCACACGGTCAGCCCTGGTACAGCACCCCTGGAACAGACAGGGTTAAATACCTTGCTCAAGGGCTCAACAGTGGCAGCTTGGCAGTGGATTAACCACTGAAACACCACTGCCCTAATAAAGAGAATAATAAAGCAGTAATAAACTTAATTTCTGCTTCTCCCATTAGGGGTCGCCACAGCAGACCATCAGTTTGATTTGGCACATGCTTTTTACGCTGGATGCCCTTCCTAACGCAACCCTCCCCATTTATCCGGGCTTGGGACTTCTGGGTTCACTAAGGCTTGTGCAACCCTAATGGCTGGGGTTGGTTCCCTGACCGCGGATCGAACCCGGGCCGCAGCAGTGAGAGCGCAGCATCCTAACCACTAGACCACCAATAATAAAGCAGGAATAAAGCAAGAAATTCAGTAGACTATCAGATTGGAGTTCCCTTTTGAGTCTGGCTTCTCCAGGGTTTCTTCTTCATGTCATCTCAAGTAGTTTTTCTCATCACAGTCACCACTGGCTCCCTCATTGGGGATAAACTTACAAATTATAGGGAACAAACTTGTAGACTCTAAATTTATACACTCTTTTATACAACTTTATAACCAGTGCTTTGAGACTATTTTAAAAGCATTATACAGATAAAAATAAATTGCTAGAATTAAGTAGATGAACAGCATCAGGTGTTTGCAACATGTTAACATTTATTTTAATGAATTTTTATCAGTGGTGACAGAATGCAGTTGGGGTCATTTTCATTTACATGGCAGGAAAAAAATAGACAAAAAAAAAAAGAAGATAGCAAAACAACATCAATATTTGTAATTCCTGGCTCTTTATATTTTCTTGGTGAATGTGTGTTTTCTTGTGTGGCTTTGGTTTTTAGGACTTTATAGTTGCTTTAGGGAAAATATGTGAAAGAATTATGTGGTTAAATCAATATGCTTAAATAAAATTCTAACTCCACCCATTTACCCAAAGCTCCGCCCCAAAACAACATTACAATGACTGTTGTTTACCTGCTTGTATGCAAAATTACTATTAAAATTCTAAAAGTAATTATAAATAATGTAGGCGTGGAGGGGTGTTGTGGGTGTGTGCCTATGAAATGACTGGCTGCTTTAAGACAATCTGTTGTGAAAAGCGCTATAGAAATAAACTTGACTTGACTTGACTAGAGGACAAGGCAAAAGAGGAAGAAAAAAAAACTGGACCAGATAACAGGTTTCCAAACTGCAATATTTTTTTAAATACACTTGTTCTTACATTATGGCAAATTTCTATACATTTTCATCTATTATCTGTACTAGTAAGAAATGAAATATATTGACTATTGCTGTTGCCTTGTTAAGGGAAAAAGTCTAACTTTACACTCTCTCATTACAACTGAGGCGGCTCAGTGCACCTTGTGTAACTCCGAGGCTGAAATCCAGCACTGCTCAGGCCTGACACGAAAAGTGAATTCTGATTGAAACAAGTTTGTAATAAATGGATCAGGTGCAAATTACAAGGCAGTTTGACACCAGTTTAGTTTTGCATGTGTACATGTTCAGGAATATGCATTACGTGTTGCCTAATATTGTAATAATTAGTCATTTGGTGCCACTCAGATGAGGATGAGTTTCCTTCTGAGTCTGGATGCTCTCAAAGTTTCTTCTTGATAACATCCCAGGAAGTTTTTTCCTTTCAACAGTCACCACCTGCTCCCTCATTAGGGATAAACTTACAATTATAAGGTACAAATTTATAGGCACTAAACTTATGCACTCTTTTATACAATTTAATGACAGCTTTATTTGTGTATATTTGTGTTATATATTTGTGTTATTTGTGTAGAACATGGTCTGTGCCACTAATTAGAAAGGTGTTCCATAACAATAAGGCTTTGCAAGAGAAAGTTCTGCCCCCTGCTGTAATCTGTATTATTTTAGGTACCAACAAATAGCTTGCACCTTCTTATTAAAGTAGGCTTGTTGGATCATAATGTAACAAAAGTTCGCTCAGGTACAGTACTAGCGTGAGACCATTTAGTGCCTTATAGTCATGTTCAGTAATAGCATTTTGTAATCAATGCAAGGTTTAATTGGTTTACACTGATTAAAACAGGGGTGATGTGGTCATATTTTCTGGTTCTGGTAAGGATTGTTGCTGCTGCATTCTGGACTAACTAAAACCTATATAAGAACTTACTAGAACACTCAGACAGTACAGTGTTACAGTAGTCTAATCTAAATGTAACAAAAGCATGAACTTGTTTTTTTGAATCCTGTAACAACATCATATTTCTTACTTTAGCAATATTTCTAAGGTGAGAGAAGTCTATCCTGGTAATAATATTTTCTTGACCCTTAAAGGAGTCAATAATCACACCAAGGTCTCTGACTGCTGTACATGCTGAAACAGAAAGACAATCCAGATGTACATAACGTGAACGTTTACTTCCCAGCTGCATGTGGAAAAAAATCCTGAACAATTTAAGTGTATAGTAAGTGTACGCAGATATATCAGCGTTACCCTTCCATTCTGTTAAGGACAAATAGGAACATAGAACTGTAGGAAAGATGGTAGCAATGGTGCTTTCTGAGGACTTAGAGCATATACCCTAAATAGCCACATATCACTAAAGCTGCCTGAGAAGTATAGTCGAGAAAAGTGAAAGCACAATATTATTAACACTGCAAGCAACAATTTACACAATTAGATGACAGCACTACTTCATATCAGTTGCAGTTCCATTTATAGTAGATGCACCATATAACACTACAGTATGTCTACCAAATAGCAATGCCAAGACAATGTATTGCCGCAGGTACACAGCTAACTATATGCATGTGGCCTATTTTTTATTCAAGCATTCAGTCAGTCAGAATGTTCAATGTTTCTACTGGTTGCGAAAACATCTTTGAAGCCAACACGAATCCAATTTTTAAAAAAGGAGGACGTTGTGACTGATCTGTCATTGAAAAATCATTTAGCAATCATAAATGTACTGTTTATGCCTAACTACAAAGATACAAAAAAAACTACTCTTTCCTGTTTGATCAGAGCTGTAGGGCAATTATTGCATGTTATATGATGATTGACAGCAGTGTCTCCCTGGCAACGTCAACAACTTGCTGGAAGCACAAATTCAGAGGTTTTAATTACATTTCATTCAGTGAGAAAAGGTCTGATAAAGTGGTAGCTCAGTAGTTAAGGCTCTGGGGTACTCATCAAAAAGTTTTTGGTTGAAGCCCCACTATTGTCAAAGTGCTGCTCTTGAGCCTTCAGCAAGGCTCTTAACACTCTGTGCTCCAGGGTTGCTGTATCATGGCTGTATCGGTGGTGATCTTACCGTTTTTCCCGGGCCACTCGGTATTTAAGCACATCAAAGACATTTACTTGGGTCCAGATTATCTCACTATTCTCTGACAGAATAATTTTGTCTTGCATCATGTTCTTAAACAGAATAATTTGTCCCTGTTCCTGCCCGTGACAGAATAATCTGGCCAAACGGTTACCCCGTGGATGCACCAAACTATAGGGCTTGCCCCGCCTCAAACTGGCAATTCGTGTACACATTGGAGATCGTTGATCTTTGGAAGCTCAGCCCCCAGCAGAGAACAAAGTATGGGTGTTGCACCAGCTCAGACCTCTGCCTAGAGTCGCCTGTCGCCCAGCTCAAGGACGTTCGTGTCTGGCCAGTAGTTTTTAAATGTCACAGTATATGTTGGAATCCACGTCTCATTTAACGAACTACAGCTTCCAAGTACCAGCAGCACTCATGCAGCTCCAGACCATGACGCTAACACCACCATGCTTAACTGCAAGAGACAATTTTCTTGGTACTCCTCACCAGTGCATCATTACACATGCTGGACACCATCTGAGCCAAAAGTCTCTTTGGACAACAGGAGATGATTTCAGTAATTCATGCTCTTGGACAGGTCTTCAGCAAACTGTTTGTGGGGTTTCTTGTGACCCCACATACAAAGGGGTGCCATGTTGAACAGCCAGTGTTCAGTATGTGAGGATTTTACTCAAAGCACAACATTTTAACTGTTTTAAACAAGATACACAAATTTGTATGGTTCTGTCAAGCAGACATGAACATGATAAATGGGATTTTAAATAACTTTGCACGGTTACACAACGTACAGCTGCTATCACTTACAGTGTTATCACAAGGGAGGAATACAGTGTTTCTTGGTCAGGGTGAAATCAGAAGACTGATTAGGAAATGCTGTTTGGTAGCTTTTACATCCCCTGTAAAGAATACAGAAATACAGTCTTAGCAGTTCAAAGAAATGAAGAAAGCTGTGTTTTGCAGGGGTTTATTCACTAAATATGAATTATTGCTATGATATTAATAGAAGATCAAAGACTATCTTTTACCTATCTGTCATCTGTATATACACTGTATAACATTTGTACAGTTGTATATCCAATGTATCTTTCTCATACTGTAAATGTGTGTATCCCGTGTTTCTTGATTATAATATGCCTTACACAAGTTAAAGAAACACTGACCTCAAGCTTACCTTTGTTGTTTGGTTTGTGCAGCAAGATAACGATCCGAAACCCATCACCAAGTTCACCTCTGAATGGCAAAGAAAATTAATTTGCAGTGGCCTAGTCAAAGTCCAGACTTAAATCCGATTGATATGCTGTGGCATAACCTTAAACAGGCGGTTCATGCTCAAAAACCCCCCAATGTGGGCCGAAATTCCTCTACAGCAATCTGAAAGACTCAGTGGCAGTTTATTAAACGCTTAATTGCAGTTGTTGCTGTAACAAAACCAGTTATTAAGGTTTGGGGGGAATTACTTCTCACATTGGGCATATCAGGTTTGAGCAGCTTTTTTTACTTAATAAATAAAATCATTAGGTAAAACAAGCATTTTTTTATTTACTCGGGTTATTTTTGTGTAATATGAATTACTACTAATACAAATATGGAAAAACAACAGTAAAATCTTTTTCACAGCACTGTATATGTTTTCATTTGTACATTGAACAGTTTGTGTCCTGAAGGGGGAGCTGTAAAAAGGGTTATGATTGAAGGCTGGTTTACAGTGTGACCTCGCCTCTGCCATGTAATATGATCGGTATTTACTTTGACACACAGAACATGCTCAGACTATCAGCAAGCAACATCCAGATGTCTAGTCTGAGGTAAGCTCCAAAACTCTACGTCTGCTGAGGCGGCCTTTGTTAAATATTAATTGAGGTTTAATTTATGCTTTTTTATGTCTACTATGCTGTGCTTATGTGGATGTGGATCTACCTGAAGGATTTTATTTAAATAAATTATTGATGACAGTTTTAATTAGTGTTCTGAAGCTCTTCTGTGAAGGACAGGAGTGTAGATGTTCTTTTTGTTTTAAAGCCGGTCTAGAAGTTTAAAGAGAAACTACAACAAGAAGGCCAGGTAATCTAATGCTATCAGTGTGTGTGTGTGTGTGTGTGTGTGTGTGTGTGTGTGTGTGTGTGTGTGTGTGTGTAAGAACAGCCTTATGCCAATATCCAATCACATTACAAATATAACTGTTATGTACAGAGCAGCTATAATAATACTGATGATAATAATAATAATAATAATAATAATAATAATAATAATATATTATTCAGTTATAGAACATAGTTTTAAAAATTCACATTTTATTAAAGCCATATACAAGCCATATAACGCTTAGATAGAATGGGTATATATATGTGTATATTGATACACTTCTTGATATATTTCTTTATAGATATATCTATTGATCATGGATTGTTATTATTCTTTTTATTACTCTTTTGCTGAACAGATTGTGCTGTAAATGCTGAATAGATCTTCTTTTCATTCCATAAGGAATGTTCTCTGCCCTGACTTTGTATGTGCAGTGAATAAATATAAAGATTAGTCCGAACATAAATCCAATTACACTGATGTAGGAAAAAGACCTGCTCAGCAATAGACTCATAGGAAAGGAATCATTCAGGGCAAATTCTTCCAAACACTCAAAACATTATATGCCTTGTATTTTGCTTTAAAAAAAATGTTTGATAGAAAATTAAACCTTAATTAATTCAGAATATCTTGAATGTTGCACATTTTTTTATAATATTACAATAGATGTAAACTTAATATTAAAACCCATCTGTAATTTATTTTCAATGTAGTAAAAATGAGTGTTTAATATGGGTGTCTGTGTAATATAATTAAATGTTTCTGTTTAATATAATATTCCTATTTTTGGTGAGTCATTAAAAATCTAATATAAAATATTAGATTTATTTAAAATAATTTTACTTAATGTAATGTATTTTTGCCTGCAGATGTGTTTAGTTGTGTCAGAACAAGTAAAGAAAAATTCCTCTAAAATTAGCAAAACATACAATGTATTGTTTTTTTTAAATACATTTTCATTTAAGACATTTAGCAGACGCCTTTATCCAGATGGACGTACAAAAGTGCTTTATCAATGAATAAATCAACACATATAAATACATATTGTATTAGGTGGCACGTGGCTAAAAGCCAGACGCACTTATAGGTAAACTTTTAAGGCGGAAGTTGAGCCTCATCACACCGTCATGTCTGATTGCTGTCGTATAAACTTGTACATTCAGCTCAATTCAGTTCTATTTCTAGAGCAGCTTCACAGAGTTAAAAAGGTTATTAAGTTGAAATGTATACATTTTAGTGCCTATAGAGTACGTGTATAACTGCCTCTAAGCAAGTTTGTTCCTTATAAGTTTATTCCCAATGATTGAGTAAGTGGCAGCAGTATTGAGAGAAGAAGCCTTGGGAGAAAGTTTGAGAGGAACCAGATTTAAAATGGAACCCGTCCACATCTGGGTGGCACCTAATGTCTATTCATTATAGTTACATCATGTCGAGGTGTACTGTTTAGTAATGGGCGCTTGCAAAACTGTTCGTGTAAACTGCGGTTCTAAAGCATTGTAGCAGGCTGTTTTATATAAATTACAGCCCAAATCCATGCTTAAAGTTCTTGAGTTGTTCAGTAACTTCATGGATCTTCAGGCTGTTAAGGTGGAACCATCCTCAGGTGCATAGAGTGTCTCCAATTGAAGAGAACTCTATCCAGAGGTAGAGCATTGAGATGAATCAGGCAGATCCGAAGTGTAAAAAGGGACAGGAGCACTGGTCAGTGGTGCTCACTGTTACTCTTTATTTAATGTGAAAGCAAAATGAAAATCATTCAAATGCCCTTGATTCTGTTTTCTACTTCGAACCAAAATCAGTTATGGTCTGCTTGATTGATAGTCAGATTTCTCAGTGATCCCTAATCCCTAATTTCCACCTGCTAGCAAGCATTAGCAAGCTCTTTAGCGTTTCCCGTCATGGTTTTTGTCTCATATACAACTGATGTTTCAATGTTTGTAATAAGGTTGTTTATGTTAGAAATTCCAAAATTCAATTTAGTTTTTTTTTATTAACAATAGACATTGTCCCAAAGCTTCACAGATTATGAATCTACATTTTAGCTTCATAAATTTGTCCCTATGAATTGATCCCTATTGAGCGAGCCAGGGGCGGCAGAGGTGAACGGAAAAGTCCCTGAGATGGTATAAGGGAGAAAACTTGAGAGAAACCAGATATTAAATTGTAATTATGAAATGCATTTTTTTCTGAATAATTTTTTCCAAAAAAACATTAAGTGTGCCCTGAAAGCTGCTTGGACGTCCAAATATTTGCTATAAATCATTTCATTTATTGAAAGAATAATGGTATTTTCATTTTCATAGATACCTGTAATTATGTTTACTTTAGCAAAACGTTTTTCAAATCTAGGATTTCATAGTTGGCTTTTAGGATTTTTCTTTTTCACTGCTAAACACCATGTACCACAAACCTCAACAAGTTACAACCCATGTGCTGTAAAGAAGCCGCAGATAATGAGAGCTCACACATAGATCCAGACTGAACATGATCGTAGGTCTTGACGGTTCTGTTTTTAGTGTGTAAGATTTCTTTGCTCTGGGGCAGTTAGTGAAAGTGTATCAGTGTGTGTATGAAGCATGTGTGCATGTACAGAGGTTTTTGTAAAGGCAGGTAGAGGAATGACCTTGGGGTGTTCGACTCTGTGCCTTCTCAATGGGAAACTGAATTTTTGGTTAACTGCCATGTGAGTAAGTGAGTGAAAGAGTACATGCATTCGTCATTCCTGAACTCATGCTTTTGTCTGTGCACTTTTTTTTAACTAACACGAGCAACAAGTGGAACTGAATACAGTTAATTGTTAATAAACTGTAAGGTGTAAATACGTTTTGTGCGTATGTGTGTGTTTATGCATGCATGTAACATGATATTGGATATTTGGATCCGCCCAATACATTTATTATAATATTTCAGTTGTATTATAATAATTATTTGATGCCACCACAGATGAAAGATGAGTTTATAAGAATCGGAAAAGCAAGTTGCAGCGTGTTTTGTTCCCGCTCTTTGGGTGTGTTCACACTCCCTCTTCATGGCTTATGGCTTCTATCTGACTGATGGGTTGATGAAATGTATAGCATCTGTATATCCATCTCCTATCTTCCTTTTGCTGCCCTTTTCTTTATGGCTCCTCTTTTTACTATTGATGCAAACAAAAGATCAGCGATCTTCTCAATTGGTATGCGATTACAGGTTAGAAAGCCTATATGATATGCTTTATTGTGTGTATACAAGGTAATGATTGTGGTTTAAGCATTGCACCTGTGTGTGTGTTCGTGTATGTACCCCCAGGCTGTTCTTCTTTGTCTTTGCCTCGCTCTCTGATCTGAACAAATAAAACTACATCCTTTACATTCTGCCTGTCAGAACACCCAGTAAACAGAGCTGATGGTTTTTTTTTTTTACCTAGCACATTATTTTCCTAATAGTTCTGCTGTGACATGAACACACACGCATTCAATCACGTAATCACGTCAAAACAAAAATGCTTGTGTTAAAAAAAAAAAAAAAAACATTTTGGAACACACCCTCCATAGGAAGCCAGTAAAAAATTAGGTCAGCTTTCACACACAAACACACACACACACACACACATACACACACACACACACACACACACACACAGTCACTCAAACACTTATTCACAATAATTTAGGGTCCACCATCTGCCAAATGGTTTTTGGGAAGATACACATATGTCAACAAACTTCACAGACACAAACCCAAGCACAGAATTGAACCAACTTAGATACTGCAATCTACACTACATGACTAAAAGTTTGTGTTCCCCTGAACATAAGACCCTATTTGTCCTTGTTGGACATACAGATTTGTTCTTGCTTTGCTGTTATAGTACGAGGTGGTATCATAAATTCATTCAATTCAATTATTCATCTAAGTTTATGCATCACCATAAAAAAATAGTCCCCTTGAACAGCAATACAGCACTTCCAGCGTTCCTGTGACTTCTGGAATGTACGCTGGAAGTGCTGTATTGCTGTCCAAGGGGACTATTTTTTGCCACAGAGGCATTTGATATTCAATTAAATTCATTTTTATTTGAATGTCCTGGAATGTCCTGGAAGTGTTCTTTTCAAAGCTTGTCAAGCACCTCCTGCAATTTGTGCTAGATCTTTGCAGTGGTTTCAAATCAATGTCCTTTCTAGCAAGCCAAATCTCGCAAGTGTGGTAGGGCATTCAAATAAAAATGAATTAAATTGAATATCAAATGCGTCTGTGGCAGATTTGCACAGTTTCACGCCAGAATTTCACGTTTGCTCTTTGTTCTAACTTGTTGTCCATGATGAAATCGTAGATATGGTAACACACATAGCCAGAATAGCACCAGTTAGCACCAGTTTGGGGTATGGCTGAGGGGCATTGGGCTCATTCAGCTTATTAGTAAAATCAGGAATGGGAAGCAGTATCTCAGTGGTTAAGGCTCTGGGTAAGTGATTGGAAGATCCGTGGTTCAAGCCTCAGTTTTACCAGGCTGCCACACTTGGGCCCTTGAGAAGGTTTCTTAAACCTCTATACTCCCTCTGCATGACCCCAGCTTCCTATCATTGTTGGGGTAGTCAAAGAAAGAATTTCACAGTGCTGTGATGTACATGTGACAATTAAAAGCCTCCTAGTTTTTAGGGGGAGTGGGTAAGACATTGGACTTTGGATCTGAATACACCAAGCTTTCACACCTGGGCACCTGAGTCGGACCTCTGAGCAAGGGGCCTTAACCCCTTAACTCCTTTATATGAATTAAATAAATGTAAGTCGCTCTGGATAAGCATGTCTGCCAAAATACCATTAATGCAAATGTACTGTGAAGAGGTCTGGGGTGAGTTTGGTACCTGGGCCTTCAGTGAGGACGTACCCGACTTAATCCACCTCTTAATACCACCACTATCACATCGCAATTATAGAAACCATTAATACAATACAAAAAACTAAATATATATACACGCGGCATTACAGAGAGAAAGGCATTTCACATATGGAGGGTGAAAAGCATTTTAATAAAGCAAGAAACACAGTTAAGACCTCAAACCTCTACATTACAACCACAACTGTGCACCTACATCATCTGGAGCAGTTTAGAATCAATATTTGTCTAAACATAAACATAAAAAATTTAAATAAAATACAACCTGTTTACCAGAGATACAGATTCATATTGTGCAGCGCCCCTCAGAGGCTGTAATTCAGTGGTACCGCTTGTATTCACTGGTCTGGAAGTGGCTGAGACCCGCTAGCTAGCTTCGGGGTTTGCCGACCTCCTCACGATGATTAGCTTTTCTTCAAAATTTATTTTTAAGTATGTCTAAGACCAAATAAATGTATCTTCCTTCGTCAGCCATTGTGGGCATAAAAAAGTATAACTCAGATGTATTAATGAGTGCAGATCGCTACACGTGTTTGCCAGTCGAACTTGGCTGTAACAGTTTCTCTCTGACCAACAAATCAGATGACGGAAAAATGCTGACGCTGTGCTGGGCCAGCTAGCTAGACTGTGAGGCGAATTAAAAATCGTATTGGTTAAAGAAACACACTCATTGCTAATATCGTCTAAGGTACATCGGCCAGCACTACTGACTCTGAAGGCCCTGGGCAGATTAGATTGACATGGCAGCACATAGAGGCATCCAATTGGACAAAAAATCTAATATCCACATACACGTACTTGAAGCAGTGCAGCCAAGAGAAACGAATGAAAATAATAAACTGTTGGGAAATAATTAACACAAATATTTTCATTTAGGTTGTAAATGTAGGTCAGTGCTTCTGATAGTGATTAGGCCAGTAGAGAAGGCTTTGCTGGGTAGGGTGCGGTAACTTTCCAGTTATTTGTTGATGTTTAGGAATCTGTAAATGATATTATCTGTAAATTGTGTATACAAATAATTATATAAGTTTATATAAGTATCATAAGTTCCTATTTTGCTCTAACAACACGGCCTAATGTATTATCTCAATTATCACACAGTGATTTCCCAATAATTTCAGTTTTCTAGTTATTAAAACAACTCCTTGCAAGTTTTAATGGTTCTTGTTAGATTTAATGCTGTTTGAGAGACAAGTTAGTTCCTGTTCTTAGTTTTGTTTTATCTGCAATAATCACCCCTCAGCTTGTCTTTTTTTTTTTTACAAAGAAGCCAGAAAGCCTTCTATTCTGAAGACTTTACAATACCAGGAAACACATCAAAGCATTGTGACAGAAACAAGCTATTTCCATAGATGTTAAATAAATCTCTCCTAAAAACAGTTCAGTTTAATAAAAATTCTTGTACAGCACTATTATCACAGGTCATTGTCCAAAAGCAGCTTTATAGAATTAAATACAAAGCCTGTAAAATGTGTGGAAACACCTAGTGTTTTATGGTTTCTGGGAGACATATTCATCTTCCTTTTGTTTCTAAGCACCAAACTAGGGCATTTAATGGTATAAAGATATACTTTAACTATACAAATATATAAATGTACAGATGTTCAACCTTTTTTTTTTAGTAAAACATCCTTCCTTAGCACAAATAACAGCTGTACACACGCTTTTTTTCTCAAAACATTTAGCTGAAATACTTTGCAGTGCCTCTTGTCAAATCTGCCAAAAGTGTTCTTCACAAGTGAAGATTTGTTTCTTACAATTGGGCATGATAGATAACACTCCAGGCTCAATGTCTTGTTGCATGGAGAAGTTCAGTTAAGACGAACATGCATGGTGTTGAAGTATGGAATGGTTGCCATGTTGGTTCCTTTTACCTGGAATTAGTCTCCAACCTTCCCTGCTCTAAAACAATGAAAATTCCACCTCCATGTTTAATTAGGGGTTGAGGAATTTTGCAAATGTCTTCTCTCTTGTTCTCCATTTTACAAGTTCTTCTTTTAGAGCTACAAATGTCTAATTTGGATTCATCTATCTAGAACTTTCTTGCACTTATTCACTGTCCAATTCTTGTTTTTTTGCCTTTTACTAAGTTTTTTGCACAAAAAAGCATGTGTCTCAAAAACCATAACACTAAATGTTCCCAAACCTTTAACAGGCTCGGAGGATTCTATCATTGAGCAAGGCCCTTAACCCAAGTAGCTCTGGATTAGGGGGATTTGCCAAATGCCATTAATGTACGCATCATGATTATACATTTTAGAGTCATAAAATACATCCTTTTATGTAGAAGCATTTAGGGATTAGGTTGTTGTGGTATTAGTTGCCATGCCTTTGACTGGCTCTTTAACCTTCTTGGATGATTAGTCATGTAGTGAAATTACGCTTAACCTGTATTTCACTGTCACATGCCAGTCATCTCTCTAATCTGTGGAAGTGCTGCGCTGGTTCCAGGGTGTAGACACTTAGCGTACAATTACAGTTTGATTCTTTTTGAATATCTAACTTCCTTCGTCTTTAGTGTAATAAATTCTCATAACAAATGGGCATTAAACAGTGTAAGGAAGTGAAAACACACATGGATTAAAGGCAACGGTTCCTTTGGCCAGAGTACAGATTAGAGAGAAGTCATTATCAGTGTACTGGAGCTGATATTTGTGTTGTAATCACCATTGAAATATGATTTCTTTACTTTTCTTTTTTTAATCTGTATCTAATGCTGCATTTAGAGGTAGGATTATTTCAAACAGTATCCTACGTAAAACCAAACTGCGTGTGTGTGCGTGTGTGTGTTTTGGTGGTCCGTGGGTGTTTTCTTAGGAAGTCTGGTTTGGGAAACAATGAAACTGAAACAATTAAATGTAGTTAATGTGTAGATTCATTTGGCTGATTAAGAAATAGTGGCATTCTTTGAAGAACATGTTAAAATTAATTCTTAAAAAGATCTTTTGCATTTGCTTTTTTTTGTGGGGATTTCATCCAAAAATGAAGTTTAAAGCTTAATCATGCAAAAAAGCGGACATGAGGTATTACAGGAAAACAATAGGAAAATGTTCTACACAGGAAGATATATTTGCATTAACGTCAGCTGCAGCATGAATCATTCTGAATGCCAGGCAGGTAATGAGCGATCTCGAATGAGAATGCACACGCTGAGCTTCCTACATAATGCTGTTATGGAGTTAGAGGATCTCCCATCTGTATAGTGGTACTGGTTTTCTGAGCAAAGGCTAAGTTCATTTATTAGGATCACAATTAGAACATTTTGTAGAAAGATTCCAGTTGTATATAAACACATACACAAAAACACAAAATTTAATGATCTTTAAATGACAAAGTTAATGAATGAATATTCATTTAAGTTTTGTAATTAAACTTATATAAAAGGAAAAAATATTGATGGGTTGTTTTTTGTGTGACATTTAAAGAAAGATATGGTTCAGACAAAAGCTTTTATTATGTAATTCCCTGCTGTTCAAAAAACTTTTCTCCTGATTATGACTTAATTTTCTTGTGATCTCAACAAAAAAAAAGTTGTTTCTCGTTATAATGACTTAATTTCCTCACGTGTCCACAAATGGTTATGATTATTATTATAAGATGCTGCCTTCAAAACATGCTCTTATGCTGAATACACAGAGAAAATAAGTAATGAGGAAAACAGCTTTGGTTATGATGAGATCACAAGAAAATGAAGTCGTAATAAAAAGAAAACAACTCTGTATGTGGAGCTCACCAGAAAACGAAAGAAAAATATATTGTAATGCATGGCTTCTTAGGACTTCTGTAGCGATCAGATTTCTTCAGTAATTCTGAAAATGTTTGTCTCTAAATGTTTGAGTTTGTGTAAAACATTACAGGTTTGTTGAATCCCAGTTCTTACAGTAGCCAAGCTGCACAATTCAAACTAAATCATGGGGAAACAGCTTTGGTTATGTCGAGATCACAAGAAAATGAAGTCATGATAAAAAGAAAACAACTCGGTATGTCGAGATCACCAGAAAACGAAAGAAAAATATATTGTAATGCATGGCTTCTTAGGACTTCTGTAGCGATCATATTTCTTCCGTAATGTTCTTCTCTAAATGTTTGGGTCTGTGTAAAACATCACACATCACGAATTATTTATCGTGGAGGGATGTAAAGTGTACATCAGTACATGGCATGAAAGGAGTGGTTTTGCATGTTTGGACTAAAGAAAAACAGTCGAGGCATCCCAGACATCCGAGTTACTATGAGAGATTTATTGGGGCTTTCAGACATTCCAAAAATGTTGTGTCCACCTTCTGACACACCTGGCCAACAAAGCTGTAAAAAATACATCTGCAGCTTGAGAACTGTATCGCAAATAAAGACAATTTGTAACAAAATATCTCTTTTTTTCTCTCTGCTTGTTTTTGCTACCTTTTTCAGACGGCTTCTTTCGTACCTGCTTAGGTGTCTACAGTGTTGTTGTTTAAACCTGACAAACATATTTCGAAATGTTTTTTTTTGCAAACAACACACCAGTTACGTTTGAATGCATGGATGAGCCCTCAGACTGGTCAAGCAGGATGATGGCATGGTGGTTGTTTTTGACTTCCTCTACTATAAACTAATAGAAATCCCACTAGGAATGTGATAAGGCAGTGGGATGATTATATCTGAAATAAAGCCGATGCTATGATATACCTGAAAGAAACTATTGTTGTGGAATTTATCAGATGATCAAATAAGGAATTAATGATTTCTGTTTCCCGTCTCCTCTTCTCTCACAGGGCATTTTTAAGCCTGCAGTGCACGACCACAAACAAAATCTAGTCGCCGAGACGCTAAATGATATCACCAACAAGGTAATTCTGCATATGAATACACATTTAGATGCAATATACACAGGGAGTCTCCATTACAGACAAGAGGGTGATGGAGAAGTTAAAGCTCTTTTGATGCACATGCATAATACTGAAGGCCAAACTCTGCTGTAATATAGGGAATGTGTATTCAACATCGTTTAGGTGACAGGAAGAATTATATGGCATGAAAACTACAGTATATATTTGCTGCTCATAGGTGAAAAATTACTAACCAAGTACATCAGATCACACAGAGTAACTGCTACTTGTTGAGGAATCGAATGGCCCACACATTAAGCATTTTCAGCTCATTAAGGAAAATACAGAACATTGCAATTTCCTAGCCACAGCATTAGGCACACAATTGTATATGATGTATTTGCATGTGGTAGCATGAAATTGTCTGGAAGTCAATTTCATGCTACCACAAAGATCTTGAGTTGTCTGCTATCTCTACTGAACACAGTAAATGAGAATAAATTGGGATGAACTGAGTGCACCCCAGGCCTCCTCACCCCACCAAGAGCAGTACCTAAACACCCTTGTGTTTAAATGAACTCAAATCTCCACAAGCACACTCCAAAAATCTAGGGGAACATCTTCCCAGAAGAGTGGAGCTAATTCTAACAGAAAAGGGAGACCCAATGTGGAATGGGATGTCTAAAAAAGCAAATGAAAACGTATGCTCATACACTCACGTGTCCACAAACTTTTGTACTAGTTTAGTCACTTAGTTCTGTTATAACAGAAGATACTGTGAAAATCAGGAATGACGTAGACACCACCTGAACCTGGCCTTCTTCACTCAGCTGCATTCGTCCTGTTTTTCTTCTCATGTCATAAATGGATAGATTTTTAATGCTGTCATTGTGATAAAACAATCAGATTTATTACAGTTTTTCTCAGTTGCTTCGGAGCATTTTCTCGATTCTTCCTTAATACTTGCAAACCAGTAAGTGCTTTTCTCAAAACAATGTGTACAAACAGCGTGGTATCAGTATGACGCTGCACAGGTTCAGGTTTTTTTAGATATAAACTATTATTTGGACTGAAAATGCACAAAATTTGACTTCTTTCTGTACATCTATGAATTTCAGCAGCACAAATTAATTTATTTGATTGCATATTTCATTCACACTTTTACTGTACAAGTGTTTGTTTGTTTCTTAGTTTTTCATCCATTTTTAGAATGTATAATTCTGTGTTTTGCTCTGTCTGTACACACTCTCCAATCGAAGGTTCACAAGATTCACCTTTGACCTGTTTTAGAGAACTGATTGATTATTGGTTGATCTGATGCCGTTCACTCGCCTTCATTAGTGACATTCAAGATTCATCTGCACAATTTATCAATTCAAGAAACATTTACAAAAAAAAAAGCCAGATGATGACAACTGGTTTAATCATTTTGCATTCAATGACGTATACAATGAACTGATGCTGAGATGTTTCGGGGGTTAAAACTATTCAGGTGAAACCAGTATAATACATTTTGATCACCATGAACATAAACAACTGATAATGTAGGAAACAGCAGACACTCGTACACAATCTATTAAATGAATATACAAAAGCATTCGCGATTTATTGGTTGATCTGATGGCGTTCACTCGCCTTCATTAGTGACATTCAAGATTCATCTGCACAATTCATCAATTCAAGAAACATAAAAAAAAAAAAAAACAGATGATGACAACTGGTTTAATCATTTTGCATTCAATGACGTATACAATGAACTGATGCTGAGATGTTTCGGGGGTTAAAACTATTCAGGTGAAACCAGTATAATACATTTTGATCACCATGAACATAAACAACTGATAATGTAGGAAACAGCAGACACTCGTACACAATCTATTAAATGAATATACAAAAGCATTCGCGATTTGATCAAAGCAACAAGAAATGTTTTTATGATGAGCACAAATGAATAAATGATGTGGAGGTTATACAAATAGTTTTGAGAATTTTATTTCTGATCTGAGAAACGCTCCAAAGCAACTGAGAAAAACTGTAAAAATAAAAGTCATAATGTTGCTAAAAATACAAAATACAGCTTTTTTAAATTGACAGTGTTAACGAAAAATCAGTAGCACAAGTAGGATGCGTACGGATTCCCCAAATCTTTTAATACACTTTTTTAAAGCTATAAAAAATATATATTTACTGCACATTATTCCATGATGCTCTAATTCAAGTTCATTTAGAATTTATTAAGAACAATCACAAGGACTATGCACTAAGTTTAGGTAAGAGAGAGAGTGAGAGAGAGAGAGAGAGAGAGAGAGAGAGAGAGAGAGAGAGAGAGAGAGAGAGAGAGAGAGAAAGAGAGAGAGAGGGAGAGAGTACTGCTATGACTAAATACACATTAGACCAAGGCTTTTATATGTAAAACTATAGCAGTGGTCCCAACCCCCAGGCAGTTGACCGGCACTTACATCATTTCCGTTTTATTTATTATCTGATTCTTAACACTGTTTTATTTTGGAAAATAATCGGATTATCTCTGCCACATCTGCCTATGACTCACTCTTGATGCATGTAAAGATGATGCTTGGTCACACAAGCTGGCAAAATGAACAAAAAACAACACAGTGGATTCACGTTTATTATTATATTTATAAAATACCAGTTTTTATGCCGGCCGTATAGTTTTATTTTGTTGTATTTATCCGCCACTCCTTAAAGGCCGGTCTGTGAAAATATTGTCTGGCATTAAACCGCTAAAAAAAGGTTGGGGACCCCTGATCTAAAGGCAGCATCATCGCAACATCATGGATGATCAAATTCGCTTTTACTTTGATCAGAAACAACTTTGTGTCTGTCAGTGATTGACAACTTACACATAAGTGTTCTACACTTGAGAAGGGGGAAAAATAAGTACTGATCATGAGGAAACATTGTTTTAGTACCACGTAAAAAAGCACTACGAGAATATAGTCGAAATTATGAGAATAAAGTCATAGACTTGGATTGGAGACTTAGAGACTTTATTGTCATTGTAGTGATTCAAAAGAATAAACAAAATATAATTGCACTAAAACACAATATGACTATGTACATTGAAATGTATGTGCAGTGGGACTTGGTGCAAACAGTGGAGTGCAAACAGGATTATAAGAAAAAGGCTACAGCTCTGGGGAAGAAGCTGTGTCTTTGTCTGTTGGTGTGTGTCCTAATTGTGTCTGGATCTTTTGCCCGATGGGAGGGGCATAAACAGTCTGTGATGCTCTTTACCGTGCCCCTGTAGAAATTCACTTAAAGCTGAAAGGGTACTTTGGCCTTCTTGAGATTTCTTTACCAAGTAGGAGGTGTTAATGGTCCATGTTAAGATGGTCAGGCAATAGTGGTGGATTTGAGGTGTGTAGGGACTGAAGCTGGCTGCAGGGTCAGGGTAAAGATATTGGTGAATACACCAGCTAGTTGGTCAGCACATGAATTCAGTGTGCGGCATGGCACCCTCTCTGGTCCTGCCGCTTTGTTGATGTTGATCTTTCTTAGAGTGGATCTCACCTGACACTCTTTTGGTGGTGGTGCTGTCTGAGTTTACAATCTGCTGGTGTGGTTGTCAAAGCGAGCGAAGAACTGATTCAGGGCATCAGGAGGTGTGGCGTAATTGCAAATCGTAAAGTCGTAGCACTATGAGAATAAAGTCGGAATTACGAGAGTAAAGTTGAGAATAAAGTCAAAATTATGAGAATGAAGTCGAAATTATGAGAATAAAGTCATAGCACTATAAGAATAAAGTCAAAATTACGAGAATAAAGTTGTAGCAGCACCGCACAAAAGAGACAATATCTGTCTCAAATCGACGGTTATTATTTGAAGATGATGTGTAGTTTCCTAAGAGGATAATACACCAGCAGATTCTGTGACCATCGTGTTTTTGTGACTTTAGAGGGAACTATTGCTCGAATATGTAAATTAGTCTTTTGTGAACAGTTTAATTCGCCTTTTTTTCTTTAGCGAACACTATGAACATTTAATGAACAGTGGCCGCTGATGTTGGTTGCATAGTCAACTTTTCTAGGTTATACATTTTAAGCTGCATTTAATCAAAAGTGCCCTCCAGGAAAAAAAAAAAAAAAAGCATGGTCACAAAATCTGTTGTAACACGCCACATGGCAGTACTTCACTGCTACGACTTTTTTATTCTCGTATTGCTATGACTTTATTCTCGTTAATCTCGTAAAAGGGCGTCATAATGTTTGTTATGTCAAGCTCATGAGAAAATTCAGTTGTGATAATAAGAAAACTCTTTTTTGTTGACTTTTCCCCAACACCTTATTGATATCTATAACACACACAACACAAAATGCATAGTTTTCTGTTCTACTGCAAATAATGATTTGCATTCAGCCTGCAGTGGTTTGTGGAAAGCAGTGCCAGATAAAGCCAGATCCCAGCACACATTTTGGAGAGAAGATTGAAGTGATCAAGGTCAGTTTCAGTAAACGCTCTCTCTTATTATTAACTCGATTATTTATGCTTCACTGTTGTATTGTATTGTAGGTGTATCTTGAAAGAGGCAGACAAGAGCAGGACAAAGAACAACCGAGTGTCACAATGCTGACTGATGAGGTTTCACAAATACAGGAGGTCAGTACTGTACGTTGTTATTCTTATTTATTATATATATCGTGTCCCGCTTAAATATCTACATTCATACACATTCATTCTGAGGTGGAACTTGGTCCAGTGACAAAAATGGTAATAGATACTGAATATGGTAAAGGAGTTGGCTCACTGTAGAGGAAGATGGTTCCACATAAACAGCCTAAAGATCCATCAGGTTAGTGTAGAAGGTTAAACTAAAGAACCATGAAGATGGATTTGGACTGTGATTAATACAAACAGGTTGCTACAATAGCTTTATAACTACAGTTGCCATTAACAGTTTTGCATTCATGCGTGGAAGTTAAACGTCACCAATTCCAATATGACTTGAGTAAATGTCTTAGTGTATCTGATTTTTCACAGTATTTGACTCGTATTGAACTTAGGCTCAAAGATGCACTAGTCCTCAACACCAACATACATGTTAGTGAAAAGCCAAAAACAGCTGATTTGTGGGGTTTTATTTTTGAAAACACATTTTAAATTGTACACCTCAACACTGCATTTACGACCAACATGCCAGAATGAAACAAAGATCAAAACGCCGGTCAAGAAAAAAAAAGACAAAGTTTTAAAGCAATCTTTTAAAAGGGGATCTTCAATTCACCAATACAATTATTACTTGTGAGAAAGTTGAAAAACCTTTAGAATTTAATGGACAAATAAAATCATTTTAGATAAAGTGGAAAAAAATATTCAGAGCTGACTGATTGGATGCACCTTCTGTCTCAGAGAGGGGCGATATTTTTTCTTTTTTGAATGAAAATGAGGCCAGCGGTGATAAAACTTCACTGACAGGCAGCAGATGAGGGTAGAGGAGTGTTGCGCCTTAATGTTGTCTTCAACAGAGGTGCAAAATGTAATTGGCAGCAGTCAGTGTCAATTAAAATATAGCGGAGTAAAAAGTCATAAATATAGTTGAGTAGAAAGTAAAAATTGCTTTTATCTTTGATAATCTAAAAAGAGTAAAGTAAAAAACTACTTAACTAAAGTAATGGAGTACAATTACTCAAATACACCACTGGCATTCGAACGTCCCCAAATGAAGTCAGGTTCCCTTTAGAGTCTGGTTCCTCTAAAGGATACTTTCTTATTCCAGTTCATGACAGTTTTTCTTGCCATTGTCACCATAGGCTCACTTATTAGAGATAAATGTATGGGAACTAATTTATAACGGTAGAATTTACATTCATAATCAATTTATTTCCGTTTTTTTGGGACAATGTCCACTGTTTATAGGACAGACCTTAAAGACAAGAACATGATTATAGTTTAGACCAAAGTCTGTGCTGTTAGATTTAATTTTATTATTTTATCATGTAATAATATTAAACATTATAAGGTTAAAAATGACCTGCTTCCATGAACATTACAATAATTCAAATCCCCATGCTGTTCATTTCATATGTGTTCCATTAGCACAATGAACATGGACCACTATATTGCAACCCTGCACCTTTTGACTTATTCGGAAAAAAATTCATCAAAATTCAAAATCATTTGCACTTACATTATTATTTGCACTTCCTCCTATTACATCCCCTGAACAAACTGTATGGTTAATGTATATAATTTTATTTTCCTAGTTTTTGGTAGTTTTTCATATTTTTAAAGCAGACAAATTCCTTCTACATGCGAACAATGATACTCAGCAATAAAGATGATTTTGAATAGACAAACATTATAATCATTTACTATAAGTCTAGCGGAATAGGACAAAAATAAACTTTTGGATTTGAATGTGTGTGTGTTTGTGTGTGTGTGTGTGTGTGTGTGTGTGTGTGTGTGTGTGTGTGTGTGTGTGTGTGTGTGTGTATCTTTTGTGCACTGGAAGGTGAGATACTGCCTGAAGACTCTGAGGGAACAGATGGCGGCCCGACAACATAATAGCAATAACAAGGTACTGAATTTCACTGTTTTATGCTTCTTCTCTTGTGAATAAAAGTCAGAACCATCCCCATGCGAGTGGCAGGTCAGTAGTTAAGGCTCTTGGTTTTTGAATGGAAGGTTGGGGGATTGAACCCCCAGTATTGCCAAACTGCCACTCTGGGGCCCTTAAGAAAGGCCCTTAACCCTCTGTGCTCCAGGTGTGCATTATCATAACAGCACACCTAGCTGGGATATGTAAAGAAAAGAATTTCACTGTGCTGTAATGTATATGTGACACATAAAGGCTATTCTATTCAGACTAGGGCTAGTGGGCCAAAATTGCCCTTTGGCAGAGGTGGGAAGTCATGAAGTACAAATACCTTGTTAATGTACAGTACTACAGAACCTTTGACTTTCACTGATAAATTTTTGTACACACATATCTGTACTTTCTACTTCTTACATTTTCAAACCAGGCTCATTACTTTAGTTGGATTCAATATGGTAAAATGTAAATTTTTTTCAATCCACTAGTGTAAAAAAAAAAACTGGCTTTCACACATTATTAACTCGTTAAAGCAAATTAAATTTAACATCACAGACTTTATTAGCGCACGATTGATGCAGTGCGCATTTCTGTTTGACCATTTTTATTACAAATATAAATAAATAAATATAAAAGAGGTGAAATTAAAACCTTCAGCACAACACACGTTTATTTACAACGTCCTTCCTTTACTCAGATATAAAAAAAAATAAAAAATGAATAATCTTCACATTTGTTTCATTGATGATGCACACATCTGGCAATGAACCCGCTGGGGTCGACAAACGCGACGAGGCGTTTTGTGGCATTTTTTTCTCATAACACTGAAATTAACTTTGTGACTCTGTCTTTTTTGATCGTACAGATAAGATCAATACATCATTCGAATTTGTAAAGGGTCTACTTTTATTTTATACACTTATAATGACAACAAAACACTGTGCTTTTGCAAAATAAAGAAAACAGACAGGGGGCACTTTCTGTCATCTCTCTTCACAGACACATAAATAAAACAACCTAAACCTCAGTGAATATTTGCCTCCCAGACATTATAAATATATGAATAGAAAGCTTGAAATGTCCCTTTTAAACGAACAAATCGTAAAAACAGCAAAGGTTCCGTCTGGTGTCCTGATGGTTTATGTACCATAATTAATTAAAAAATTTACAAGAATTTTTTGTCTTTTTTCTTTTGAGTTTGATTTCACTATTAATAAATACATTTGCAACCATATTTGTCCATGCCCATGTTGATCAGAGTATTAAAAACCTGAAATGTATTCATTTAAGGTACATTTAGAACAGATTAAAATATTTGATAAAGTTGCGATAAATCGTGATTTAACTCATGACAATCATGCAATTAATTGCGATTACATATTTTAATCGATTGACAGCCCTAATATTAATATAACGTGACACCCAGTTACCAACGTGACACTAAAACAGGTAGTAGTAATGGCTACTATTTCTTAAGTACATGGTAGAACCCTCACACTTCTTTGCTTTAACTTGAGAAACAAAGTTTAGTCAGTACTTCAACTTCTGCCATCTCTGCCCTGTAGTGACCTTATATGGAAAGACTTTGTTTAGCTTCTTAAATCAAGGTCCAGTGGTGGCTTTCCAAATTCTATATTTATTTTTTTAGTCAAGTCCTTTCAAATTGTTTGTACAAAAATGCTAACCACTGTAGGTGTCCATCAAAAATGACACGGAAAAGGGGAAAAAATGCCATATGAAAAAAACGTTTTCTTTGTCTGAGGTCAATGATAAATAGCTGTATTAGGCATTGAATTCTATTGTACAATAAATTGGATTGTTTCTCATTGTACTATATGTTTCCCTGAACTACTGAACAACTGTAACAATAAATGTATGCATTAATTAAGCAGATTACAGTCATTGTTTATATTTATTTATTTGCTTATTGAATTATATATTAAAGAAACGTGGTAATGTTTGGAATCATGCAACATTAATTTGATTACATTCTTGGTTCGCTCATCGGGAAAAAGTTTGGGAAAACGATGTGCTTTTTTCCTGTATAAAAATTAAATGCTATAAAGCAAATATTCGTTATGTCTAATAAGATGTTTTATTCTTTTTACATTAAACTACATTAAACTTCCTGAGCATATGCACAGTAAATGTAAATGTAAGGTGTAAATATATATATACAGTGCCCTCCAGAATTATTGGCACCCCTGTTTAAGATGTGGTCGTGAACTTCAAAAAATTCTCCTTTTTTTTAAACAACATAGAACCCAAATGCAAAAAAAGAGAAAAATCCAACCTTTTATTTAAGTACATAACTTTGGTGGTAAAAAAAAAATCATACATTTGGGAAAAAAAATAAAAATTGAAATCAAGTGTCCCACAATTATTGGCACCCCTAACAATTCCTCTGAAATTTTTATTTATTTATTTTTTTTTTTATATATTTTTTTCTGTAGTTGCTAAGGTTGGTCAGGGTATCTAGGGACTTTTAATTAGTAATTCATGATTTCCTGTTTCCCTGGGGTATAAATATGACGTGACACAGAGGCCTAATTCTCTTACCCATTTGTCAACATGGCAAAGACAAGAGAACACACCATTCAAGTAAGGCAGATGTGTGTCGACCTTCATAAGTCAGGCAATGGCTACAAGAAAATAGCCACTCGCCTTAACTTGCCGGTATCTACAGTCAGAGGAATCATTAAGAAGTTTAAAACAACTGGAACAGTGACAAACAAGGCTGGAAGAGCTCCCAAGTTTATCTTGCCACAACGCACAGTGAGGAGGATGGTAAGAGAAGTAAAAAAATTTCCCAAGCTCACCGTCACAGAATTGCATCAAAGAGTGGCATCTTGGGGTCACAGAGTCTCCAAAACAACCATCAGACGCTCTCTACATGCCAACAAGCTGTTTGGGAGGCATGCAAGGAAAAAGCCTTTTCTCACTAACACTCACAAACGTAAACGTCTGGAGTTTGCTAAGCGGTACTGGGACTTCAACTGGGATCGTGTGCTTTGGTCAGATGAGACTAAGATTGAGCTTTTTGGCAACAAACACTCTGAATGGGTCTGGCGTAAAACAAAAGATGAGTATGCCGAAAAGCACCTCATGCCCACCGTGAAGTATGGTGGAGGATCTGTGATGCTGTGGGCCTGTTTCTCTTCCAAAGGCCCTGGGAACCTTGTTAGGGTGCATGGCATTATGAACACTTTGAAGTACCAGGATATTTTTTAATAAAAACCTGATGGCCTCTGCCAGAAAGCTGAAGATGGGTTGTCATTGGGTCTTTCAGCAGGATAATGATTCAAAACATGTGGCAAAATCTACACAAAAGTGGTTCAGCAGTCACAAACTCAAGGTCCTCCCATGGCCATCTCAGTCCCCAGACCTCAACCCAATCAAAAACCTGTGGGGGGAGCTAAAGAGAAGAGTGCATAAGAGAGGACCCAGGACACTGGATGATCTAGAAAGATTGTGCAAAGAAGAATGGTCAAAAATCCCTCTCTCTGTGTTCTCCAATCTTGTGAAATGTTATAGGAGGAGATTAAGTGCTGTCTTGTTGGCAAAAGGAGGTTGTACAAAGTATTAACATCAGGGGTGCCAATAATTGTGGCACACATGATTTCAAGTGTTTTTTTTTTTTCTAAATATGTGATTTTTTTACCACCAAAGTAATGTACTTAAATGAAAGGTTGGATTTTTCTCTTTTTTTGCATTTGGGTTCTATGTTGTTTTAAAAAAAAGGAGAATTTTTAGGAGTCCACGACCACATCTTAAACAGGGGTGCCAATAATTGTGGAGGGCACTGTATATATGGGCATATACTGAATGCGCATATGCATGTATGGATGTAGATGTACGTGTGTTTATATATACGTTTTTAGTTATTATAATGTCGGACATGTATCTGATGGAAATGTAATGGTACTTTTTCTTGGATAAAAAGTGAATTAAAATAAATAAATAAACTACATTAAAACTACATAAAGAGAAGTACACAACGAGGCATTTTCTGCCATGAAACACAGCAACAGTAGTCTCAGGGATTATTAAAAATTATGGCTACTATTTTGGTGTAGGACATAACCAAATGATCTTCATTAATGTCATACAAACATTTTGCTGTAATATTTAAATTTGGTTGGAATTCTTTTTTGTCTGTTTTAATAATAATACAATAAACACAACATTTATATTGAAGTTACATTCCTGTATATTGTAGCTCAAATGGAACAAAATGGTTGAACAGCAAAAAAAAGAAAAAATGATTTGTTTTACATTCTAGAGTCCGGCGAATGGGATCCGAGTGAATATACCCACCAACAAATCCCCCGTCTCCAACGCCAGTGTGGATGCTTTAGTCCCTGAGAGCCAGGTAAACAAGTATTACATCTATTACATTCAGGAAACTTTACACTACATGGCCAAAAATTTGTCTCTATGTGTTTGTTAAATGTCCTGTTCCATATTTATTTTTTACTTTGCTATGTGGATTTGTGTTTATTCATTTAAAAGATCATTAGTGAAATCAGGCATTGGAATTAAGGGCTGTGTATTTTATGTGTTCATAGTGTCCTACCTGAATTATTCAATCTTTTAATACTATTTACTACCATATTTATGATGTCATGGCTATAATTACTTAAGATTATACAATATAGAATGTGTTACTACATTGCCAAAAGTAACAGGTCACCTGCACTTTCCTGCTATATGTGGTTCTTTTCCAAACTTCTACCACAAAGCTGGAGGCACTCAATTGTACCTTTAGATGTGCTATAATAAAATTAGGCATTCACTTGAACTTAGAAACCCAAACCTGTTCCAGCATGGCGATGCCCCTGTGCACAAAGTGAGCTCTTTGAAGATCAGGGTTACATGCTTTGGAAAGGAAGATCTTGAGTGGCCTGCTATAAAGCTCTGCTCTCATCCCTAATGAACACCTTTGGAATAAATTGGAACATTGACTGCACCCCAGGTCTCCTAACCTACATCAATACCTGCCTTTTGTATCACCCTTGTGGTTGATGAACACAAATATCCATAAGCACACTCCAAAAATCTAGTGGAACATCTTCCCAGAAGAGTGGAGGGAAATATAAGAGCAAATTGGGACTAAATGTGGAATGCAATGTTCAAAAATCACACAACATACAGAAAATCACATACCAGACCAAGTCACCCAATACTTTTGGCAATATAGTGTATCTCATACAGTGAAATTAATTGGCATTACTAAAGCAAGAAACCCAATGAACACAATTCAACAAGTCAACTAGTTTAACAATTCAACTGATGCTTTCTCTGACCTGAAAATGCTGTCATGATTGGATGCCTTCTAGACAGCCTCATTAGATTTTGCCAACTCAAAATGTGATTAGTTAAAGCAACAGCTTCAAGCTACTTGTACAGTACTTAATTCAATTCAATGTATTTTTATTTGTATAAAAATGATATATGTTCTTTATAAGCATAAGTTTGTCCCTGATGAGCGAGCCGGTGGCGACTGTTGTACAGTACGCTGCTGATATCTAAAGGCTCAGAGCAGCTTTGCCCCTAGCAACACATGACGTGACGGCTGAAATCTGATCGGATACTACACTACACTACTGATACAACTTTAGTGTACACAGACACTCATCATAGAGAAACACTATGAAATAAAGTGAATGGACTATTGGGAATAATTTAATGCACATTCATGGACAAAAAATATATTAAAAGGTAAGTCAGTGATTCTGATAGAGCAATAACTTTCTGGTAACAGACTGAAAAGGAGCCACATACTGTATGGTGGCAGGTGTTATTTAAATGAATCTTCTGTGAACCTCTGTGTTTATTTCACAGTGAGGCTTTGTGTCTTTTACTCACACACTCATTTCTGTGAGCACTCGGCACAAATTTTCACGCTGCACTGAGAAGTCACACCTCTGATGTTCTGAGAATCAACACTAGCCAATGCTGCATTTAGCTGCGTGTGTGTGTGTGCAGTACATGCACACACACACACACACACACACACACACACACACACACACACGCACACACACACAGCATTTTCCCTGTGTTATGACATTATGAAAATTCAGGCTGCTGCATGGAAACACTGGAAGCGTTCACTTGATAATCCAGTTTCTTCTGATATTATTAGCACTGGTTTGTATACTCCTTCATTACACACTTCTCCTTGCCTTCAGGTGTGTCCTGTTCTGCCTCTCTGGGATTGCAGATGTACAGTTTGCTAGCCTGAGAAAGGGGCAAGAACCAGGATTTTGTCACTCCCTTGCATTCTCTCTCTCTTTCACAAAATAGTTCTTCTGACCACAATGATCTCTAGATCTCCAGTGGGAAGAAATGGCACGTCACTGTTATCGGTTATATTACAAGATTAATGATGAATATGGCACCATTTTGCGAATTCTATCACGCATGTGACACGATATGCCATGCATTTTTGGACCTGGCCTAGGGATGAGTAATTCAATACTAGCATGAGTAATAAAAAGGTTGAGGCATCTGCTTGTAATGTGGTTTCACTGCCAGCTCAGAATATTCAGGGAATAACTGAACGTTTTACTCGAGCACAAGGAATGGTTTTAGACGGTACCTTTACATTTATTGACATTTATTCATTTGGCAGATGCTGTTGTCCAAAGCAACTTCCGTTTATCATAAGATGGCAATAAACACGAGAAGTGCCCACAGTACAACTTTTCAGTTATCATTCAAAATAGTTAAAGCTAGAACAAGAAGGGACCAAGGATAGGTGGTGGTTAGATGCTCAAGAGAAATACGAGTTTTCAGATATATCTATTGAATTATAAATGTAGTTGAGTTGAGTATCCTTGATACTAGCAAGTTTTATTCTCTACTCAACTACATTTATAATTCAATAGATAATTTATGATTTTATCCTGTAGAAGATGTGATATTGTTATTGTCATTTCATTTGTCAATTGAATACTAAAGTTTCATCTACTTTGTGACACAATACTGTCATTGTATTTGTTAACTGAAAATCCCTTTTTGAAAGATAGCTTGACTACTTTGTTATTTTTAGACCCATCTTTGTTTCATTCTGCCATGTTGAAATGCTGTTGTGTTGATGGTTAATGCAGTGTTGAGGTGTACAATTTGATCAAATAAAACTTAACAAATCAACTGTTTTTGGCTTATCAGTAATATGAGTCTTGGAGTTGAGGACTAGTGCATCTTTTACCCTACGTTCAAAATGTACTGTTATGTAATTTTATGCACACATTGGAATTGGACTTTAACTTGTAATGGAGTATGTTTTGGTTTAGGTGATCTATACTTTTACTCAAGTATGATTTTTAGTTACTCTTCACACCTCTGGTTATCCGGATAAAATTCGGTAGTTCATTTCACCAACAGGGCACGAAAGATAATGTCATTGAGGTTGATTTTGTGTTTCTCAACGATGGGACCAGGAGCTGCCTTTTATTTACCCACTGCAAGCTTCTAAATTGATTGTAGACGTCAGTCTAGACACTAATGTTTTGAACTTGGGGTGAGCTACAGCTGGAAGCAAAAGAGAGAGCTAAGAAGCTGTGAGCTTTCTTGGGTTAATTGAAAACAGGATGTTCTGCTGCATTCTAAATTATTTGCAGAAAGCTGGGAAGTTTCTGCCCCATAACATAGCTCAATGGATAAAGCTGCTAGAATTCTGATCAGAATCTCATATGTTTAAATTCCTGCACCACCAAGCTGCTACCGCTGAGCCCTTGAGTATGGCCCCTAACCCTCAGTTACTCAGCTGTGTAAGTGAGATAACTGTAAGTTGCTCTGGATAAGGGTAATTTACAAATCCGATAAATGTAGGTCTGGTTGCACATGATGGGGTGTTTTAGGATCAAGTCGGAAAGGTCACATTCAAACTTTTTTTTTTAAACAAATAAATAAATACCTTTTTTGTTTTGTCTGCCTCTATCAGGAGGAGGAGTGTGTGAGGTTGAGAGAGATGACCAAACACCTGTATGCTCAGCTACAGGAGGTAGAAAAAAGACACCAGGAAGAAAAAGAGGCATTAAAGGTTAGTGACACACACACACACACACACACACACACACACACACACACACACACACACACACACACACACACAATCTATGATATACAGTATCAGGATGACCTAAATATGACTGTTCCTGTCATCCGCAAATAATCATATCATCCTTGTCAACCAACAATCCAGCTGCCTCTGGATAACCAAAGCATCTCTTTCTCCAAATGTTGCCACTTTGATTTTGAACAATAATATATATATATATTCAATTCAATTAATTTTTATTTGTATTGCGCTTTTAACAATGAACATTGTCTCAAAGCAGCCTTACACAGATAATGTGGTGATAAAAAATGAAGATGTTCTTTGTAAGTGTAAGTTTGTCCCTGATGAGCGAGCCGGTGGCGACTGTGGCTAGAAAACCTCCCTGAGACGGCATAAGATAGAAACCTTTTAAGAGGAACTAGACTCAAGATGGAACCCATCCTCATCTGGGTTGCACCGAATGTCCATTTAGTGCAGATATACGATGTTGCGGGGTGCAGTGATGATGATCAGAAGCAAACTGTATTCCTGAGTCAGTGTAGGAGACTGTTGAAATTAACTACAGTTACAAATCCATCCTCAAAGCTCTTATTCTTACTCCGGAATTTCATGGAACCACCCAAGGCGTTGATGAGAAACCATCCCCAGCTGCACAGAGTGGCCTCCAATCGAAAAGAACACTATCCAGAGGCAGGCCTGGACAAAGTGGGAAGATCCACAAAGGGAAGAGGGGCAGGAACAGTGGTCACTGGAACTTCAAGAACATGTTTAACTTGACCGAGAGAGAGAGAGAGAGAGAGAGAGAGAGAGAGAGAGGAAGAGATAGATATGGATTATTATGTATCCTTATTGTTGTATGAAAGTTAATAACACTGTGCAGACTCGCTATGGCAGCATAGCTAAAAGGGAGAACCAGAAGGTAACACAGACATGAGGGATCTCTGGGATAAGAGACGACCCACCACACCACCGTCAACAAACCTGAGTAAACGTGTGAGAGTGAGGGGATGACAGCATACAAATATCCAAGTTCACCAAACACTCTATATCCATGCTCCCTTACAGATCTGCTCCTTTACCCAAGAAAAATCTACTGATAAAAGACTTGACTGAATGAATACGTTTTCAACCTCGACTTGAACACTGAGACTGTGCCTGTGTCCCGAACACTGGTTGGAAGGCTGTTTATAACTGTGGGGCTTTATAAGAGAAAGATCTGCCCCCTTCTATAGTCTTCATTATATGAGGTACCAACAAATAGCCTGCACCTTTTGACCTAAGTAGAGCATGGAGCATCATATTGGTACAAAAGTTTACTCAGATACTGTGGCGTGAGACCATGAAGTGCTTTATATGTCAGTAGTAATATTTTATAATCAATGTGAGATTTGATTGAGAGCCAGTGTAGACTAATTAAAACAGGGGCGATGTGGTCATCTTTTCTAGATCTAGTAACGACTCTTGCTGCTGCATTCTGAACTGATTGAAGCTTATTTATGCACTTACTCAAACACCCAGACAGTAAAGCGTTACAGTAGTCTAATCTAGATGTAACAAAAGCATGAACTAGTTTTTTTGCATCCTGTAATGCATATATTATGACACACAAACACACACAATCCAATTATCAGCGTTATTAATTCAATTAGTTAAAGCAGATTAGAAACACAAGTGTTGTTTCTAACTACACAATAATCCTGTGTGTTTGATGGTTTATAAGTTTTATACAGGTAGTCGGCGACTTACGACCATGAGTGGGGCCGACAGATCGGTTGTAACATGATTTGGTCGTAAGTAGAGTAGGCTATATGTACAGTACTGTGAAATTATGCCAGAAGCTGGAAAAAAAAATAACTTACGCCGCGGCTAGCGATTGTGGTCGTAAAGTCGAATGGTCGTAAGTTGCATAGGTCGTAAGTTGACGACTACCTGTATCATATTGACTAAGTATGTATGTGTGTACAATACTGTTTGTTTTTTTAAATGTAGGCAATTCAGTTATCCATATGCATGGTATCAAATGTTTTCAAGACTAATGGTGCTGACTGGTGCTATTCTGACCACGTCTGCGATTTCATCATGGACAGAAAGTTAGAACAAAAACAAATCTGAAATTCTCTATAAAACTAGATAAATCTTTTATAGAGATGTTTGACATATGGCGATACTGTAATGAGTCATTCGAGGTGTTGCCGTTTTGACACCGTTGCTGAGATCTGGCGTGAATCGCAAAAGGTGCCTGACACTTTGAAAAGACGTCCAGGACACATTCCTGAAGTGGCAGGAACACTGGGGACGCTGTATTGCTGTGCGAGGGGACTATTTTGAATGTGATACTGTATAAAGCTTGATAAATAAAGTACTTTCTTGTAAACAGAGCTTGTCTCAAAACTTTTTGATGCCACCTTAAATGATATTATCAGGAAGATATAAAGGTCCTGCTAAACCACACTGTTAATGGTTGGATTTTGTGCCCTAATGTCCCTTTGTCTCTTTTCTGATGCAATTTGCTAGTCCGCTGTCCCAAATGACACCTTCTTGTCCAACAGTTTTTAAAAAGGACTCATTTTGGATGCATCCTTAATCCTTTCAGGCAGAGAATAGAGAGTACTTGCGGCATCTGGAGGAGCAAAACGAGCATCTGCAGCAGGCCCAGAAGCAGGCTGAGGGACAGGGCAAACGCATTGAGGAGCTGCAGACACTTCTAGAAAATCTCAAGCTTGAGAATGCCAGTCTTCATGACCAGATGGCTGCGGGCGGGGCTGAACTTCAGGAACTCAGAGCACTGAAAGATGGGGAAGATGGGAAAAGGTGAGAGGAATGAGCATAAAAATGGCCTATAAAAGAAAAGGCAAAGTAAGATACAGTGCAATATATACCGTAATTTCCGGACTATTAAGCGCACTGTCTATAAGCCGTCTATAAGTCTACACTGAAACTAATGAACTTTACGCAGGCTTTAATGAAAGACAGTGTCTGTAACACGGCTTGTATCTAAACAGTAGCCTACCAAGAAAGTCATTGTTCACTGTCTTCCTTCCTCCTTTCACAACAATTTCTCTCTGGAGTTTTTCTTTTGGCATCGTCGTGCGTTTAAAAATCACCATCGGTGAAGCTTTTCTCCCAATGCCGTGCAGCTCAGAACACAGGTGAAGTTTGTTTTTTTATGCCCGGTTGTTTTTAGAGTGACGAATGATTCGCATTTTCTCTAGACAGTCCGAAAAATCCATAAATTAGCCGCTTTATTGTTTAAGCAGCAGGGTTCAAAGCGTGGGGAAAAAGTAGCGGCTTATAGTCCGGAAAATACGGTACTCTGCTGCTTTGCCAGGGTTATTTAATCAGCGTTAGATTTCCATCTGATTGATTTGGGTGCTGAGCTATTTAGTATATACAGTGGTGTGAAAAGGTGTTTGCCCCCTTCCTAAATTTTTATTGTTTTGCATGTTGGTCACACTTTAATGTTTCAGATCATCAAACTAATTTAAGTATTAGTAAAAGATAACACCAGTAAACACAACATGCAGTTTTTAAATGAAATTTTTTATTATTGAGGGAAAACAAAATCCAAAACTACATGGCCCTGTGTGAAAAAGTGTTTGCCCCCCTGGTAAAACTGTGGTTTATCACACCTGAGTTCAATTTCTCTAACCACACCACACAAAGTGAAGTAGACCAAAAGCTAGACATCATGCCAAGATTCAAAGATTTTCTGAAACAAATGAGAAAGAAATTAATTGAGATCTATCAGTGTGGAAAAGGTTATAAATCTGTTTCTAAAGCTTTGGGACTCCAGAGAACCATAGTGAGAGCCATTATTCACAAATGGCAAAAACATGGAACAGTGTAGAACCTCCCCAGGAGTGGCTGGCCGACAAAAATTTCCCCTAAGAGCACAGCGATGACTCATCCAAGAGGTCAAAATAGACCCCACAACAACATCCAAAGACCTGCCGGCCTCACTTGCCTCAGTGAAGGTCAGTGTTTGTGACTCTACCATAAGAATGAGACTGGGATAAAATGGTCTGCATGGCAGAGTTCCAAGATTAAAAACACTGCTGAGTTAAAAGTACATAAAGGCCAGAAAACATCTTGATGATCTCCAAAAACTTTTGGGAAAATACTCTGTGGGCTGACAAGACAAAAGTTAAACTTTTTGGAAGGTGTGTGTCATTACGTCTGGCATAAAAGTAACACCGCATTTTAGAAAAAGAGCATCATGCCAACAGTAAAGTATGGTGGTGGTAGTGTGATGGTCTGGGGCTGTTTTGCTGCTTCAGGGCCTGTAAGACTTGCTGTGATAAATGGAACCATGATTTCTGCCAAAAAATCCTGAAGGAGAATGTCCGGCCATCTGTTTGTGACCTCAAACTAAAGCAAATTTGCAGGACAATGATCCAAAACACACCAGCAAGTCCACCTTAGAATGGCTGAAGAAAACCAAAATAAAGACTTTGGAGTGGCCTAGTCAAAGTCCTGACCTGAATCCTATTGAGATGCAGTGACATGACCTTAAAATGCGGTTCATGCTCGAAAAGCCTCTATTGTGGCTGAATTTCAACAACTCTGCATAGATGAGTGGAGCAAAATTCCTCCACGGCGCTGTAACAGATAAGACAAGTTATTGCAAACGCTTGACTGCAGTTGTTGCTGCTAAGGGCGGCCCAACCAGTTATTAGGTTTAGGGTCAAACACTTTTCCACACAGGGCCATGTTGTTTTGGATTTAGTTTTCCTTCAATAATAAAAACCATTTAAAATCTATTTTAGAATCAAGTGTGACGAACATGCAAAAATAAGAAATCTGGAAGGGGGCAAACACTTTCACACCACTGTGTGTGTGTGTGTGTGTGTGTATCCTAGATGTAAGCAACTGGAGATAGAGCAGGCTGTTCTAAAGCAGAAAATCCATCAACTCGACGACATGCTAAAGAGCCAGCAGAGGAAAGTGCGACACATGATTGAGCAGGTGACACTGACACACACTTTCACACACACACACACACACACACACACACTCACATTACATAATGCAGCTTGCATATACATGTTAACAGAGGCTCAGAGTGATGAATGAAATACATCTTATCATAATTAGTACAGTAAATCATTCTGCTTGCTTCTCATCTATCTATCATCTATATAACGAGGGCAGCTACACAGATTCATACACAGATTCTAGAATCTATTTAGAAACACTACATACAGGGGCTTGTACAGTATTATATACACAGCATATAACTTGCGTGTGTGTGCGCATGTGCGCATGTGTGTGTGTGTGTGTGTGTGTGTGTGTGTGTGTGTGTGTGTGTGTGTGTGTGTGTGGTTAATGCTTACCATAAACATTGTGAATATATTGCTTTAGCTTCAGAACTCACGGACCATGATGGAGGAGAGGGAGCGTCTGATTGGTGATCTTGAGGAGAGAGTGGCTTTTCTGGAGGCAGAGGTTGGTTGAATGAAAGACACGCTTGTCCATATACCGTATTTACACCACCGCATACCTTAGGAGAGAAGTTTTAATACATTCCGCCCTGCGAAACCAAACGTATATAGACAACTAACCATCAATACTCCGATTTGTAGTACCTTAAATATAGGAGTCCATTTGAGAACTGAGAGGCCGGAGATAATTATAGCATTTTGTATAGTCGTATGTGTCAAACGACTATACAGGTTTATACGACTATACAGGACTACACAAACAACCATACAGGTTTACTGGCGCCATAACTGGCAGAGCTATTTTGTGTTTTGTGTTTTGTCCAGCACTGTCCTGTATTGTCTTGTACAGTTTTGTATTGTCTTTGCATTGTTTGCACCAGGTTGCATATATGAACTTTATGTAGTGCTTAGCCCTGTGTTTTCTGTTTCTGTGATTGTTGTTGTATGTAGCATCAGGGTTCTGGAGAAACATTGTTTCATTCCACTGTGTACTGCATTAGCTATATATATGGTTGAAATGACAATAAAAGCTTTTTGACTTGAAACTTGAAGACTTGAAGAACCATATAGTATATGAGTATTGATAGTTAGTTGTCCATATACATTTGGCCATTTAAAATGGGTGATGGCATTAAATGAGCCATACAGCTAAATCTCTGTTTGGATTCTCAGGGTGGAATGTAATAAAATCTCTCTCCTAAGGTATGAGGTGGTGTAAATAAGGTATATGGACAAGAGTGTCTAGGTTTATATACACTGTTTGAACACCCTATTCCACATTTATTCCCCATTTACTGCTATAATAACCTCCATTTATCTGAGATGTTCCACTAGATTTTAGGACGTGCTTGTGACGATTTGTGCTCATTCAACCACAAGGGTGTTTGTAAAGTCACATTCAGAAACAAAGTCATGTACTGATGTGAGGTGATGTGAGGAGGTCTGGACAATTGTTTAAAACCTGTATGCAACAAGTAATAGGGTACAAAGAAAACAAATCTAACATTAATATAATGGAACAATACACTGCAACTCTTCTATCACACTTTACAGTTCTTTGCATTAATGGCCAAAAATAAACTTCCTTTCTTCCGTCCTTACAGAACCGAGAGATGCGGGACCAGATCGAGTTTTGTCCGGACGAACAGACACCGAGCTCTTTCCAGTCTGAGAAGGAAGCTCAGATTGTTTATAGGTGAGCCTCACACACACATACAAACTTCGCAGCACTAGTTAACCAAAGATCTATTGTTAGCAAACAAACATGAAAACAGACTTAAGTGGGTGTTATGACTAATTCTGATACCTTCAGGTATTTTTTCTGCATTACGCAAAACATGATTGTGTAAATGCTTAGGATTAAGATGTTATCTCATTACACTGTATGATTTCTGAGTATGACCCCTGAGTTAATCTTGGGTTACTGTATGAGCAACATTTTTATCCGAGTTTCTCCATTAATCTACATGGGTTTCCTCTGGGGTTCTCAGTTTCCTCCGACCTCCAAGAAACATGATGCGAAGTGGATCGCTGACGCCTATTGTAGGCGTGTGCGTGCGTGCGTTTGTGCGTGTGTGTGTGTGTGTGTGTGTGATGTATTGGTGCCTTGAACAGGGTGGATTCCCATCTCACACCCAGTGTTTATGAGATCATCATTCCTCAGGGCTTAGTTAAATATATAAATAGTTTAAAAGTACAGAGGGGGAATTATTACATTATGAAAACTGTGGTAATCTCTTGTTATTGGTGAGTAGATTCTGTACCAGAGGGTGCTGACCCTATATATCCCACCATAACTGGACAGGATGTCTCTACGGAGATACTGCCTAAAATGATCTTAAAAAATCTGTCATATATTATTGGTAGGCTTTCGCGTGCCAACGCTGGAACTTCTACTACTACAGACTAATCCTTCCATCCTTAGCATGTGACTGGTGTTTTTTTTTGTGTGTGTTTAAAAACAACACAGCTCATTGATTAGTCATACGCAGACTTCCTGACTAAATCTCTATGGCTGATGTCATGTCTCAAAAGTCTTGTAGCAAAAAAGCAGTATAATGACTGCACATCGTTTTAGTTATTTCTTATTTCTGATTGAAAAAGCAATTTCATAAAAATACTATTCTATTAATAAAATGGAAAATAGTATGAGAAACCTTTACGACAATTCCGTTGACAATTATTCAAATTAGTAAATAAATATCTCATAAAACCAGATCTAACTTTCTCTTCATGCATTTTCCTTTTGTTTCTATAAAACAAACCATGTCATTTAACAATATAAAGATATAATTTAACCGAACAAATATATACTGTAAATGTACGGATGTTCAACTTGATTAAAATTGAAAAATCTTTCCTTAGCCGTGTTTCTTGTGAAATTTGTTAAAGGTGTTCTTCAATAGATGGTGATTTCTTTCTGACCTTGCAATTCAGTTCATCCCTTTTAAACTTTCATCATATATGATCAACTCTATAGATCAACCCTGTTCATGCCTACAGTGACATTTAAAAATGCCTTAACAGTAACATGAATCCTCTGGTCAGCCTTATAGATCCTGTGTCCAGCATTATAAAGGCATACCTGCATGTAATTTTATGTCAACTTAGTGATCTCTAAATGCAACAAGGTGCAAGTCTTAGCTCAAGAACATATGAGTGCAAAGAAATTGGCCAAAATATACACAAGATAACAAATAAAATAGAGAATCAAAAAAATGTACTTTAAACATACCATTTTAAACAACTAGCCAGCAAACCAACATTTCAACCATTTTTTACATGTTGAATGTGCGACATTTTATGTTTTTAATGCGAACATTATTTTTCTGGTTTGCAGCAAGCCTTTGATACCAACGAGTCCCGGAAACAAGCCTCTGCCTTTCATCAAAGTGATCGAGATCAAGTCCTGAGCAGATACAAAGAGGATCCAATGTAATCCTTTTTTTTTCATGTAACATCAGCTACACATGGGCTGGAGATATGAAAAGCAATCTTATTTATAAAATAAACATCTAATCTTTTAAATGAAATTAATACTAATAATTAAAAATGGCTTATTTGTTTGAATTATAGCATAGTTTGTTGCACACATGATCACTGATCAGATATAAAACAAGGGCCACTAGTGAAAATTAGGTATTTTGATTTTCATTACTGCATGGTCATCAGCATTAACAGCAACCACAGCAGGCCAGGTTGTTGTATAGATACTATGTAAATAGTGTGTGTGCGTGTGTGTATACAGTATGGCTGTTATAATGCTGGCTAATCAAGTGCTAGACACAACTATTCTGCCAGTTCCCAAATAAAATGTGAAACATAAACACCTCCTGCTGTTAATAGAAGCTGTATAGTTCAAATTTTGATAAATATTATGATGTAGTTCTCTATTTATATCATGACATTTGTGGGTCTAAATAAAGTCACATGAAAGTTATATACAGTACAAATTGCTCAGTGTCTTTCCTATGGCATAACCTTTGGGGGGTATTGGTGAAAATTGGTAGCTCAATGGTTAAGCTGCCACTGATGAGCTTTTTGATCTGTTCCAGTGGCGCTGTATCATGGCTGAGCCTGGACTATGACCCCAGTACTAACAAGCTGGGATATCCGAAGATACATTTCACTGTTGAAGTGTACATTCAAAGCGCCAAAGCGATATGCATGATTGTTATGCAATTTAATATTGTACAGATTTTATTTATTTGGTTCAGTCATCAATTAACTTAAGTGCCTTCTGACTTCTAACACATGGCCCTTTCACAAATAGACCTTTGTAAAAAAGTAAAAAAATAAAATGATGCAGCTCTACCTCTGCCATGTTACTTTGTATTCTATGTGACTCTCAGGACACGCCTCGGTCTCCGTGGTGTTTTGATACCTCATATTCACATAGCAGCAAAATATTGTTCACTTTTTAAATAATACACCTTCCAATAATTCTATAATTAAATCATAAAATGTTATCTTTAACATTATAGTTGATAAAAAAAACACACACACACACTTTTCCAATAATTCAGTCACAATGTAAATCTTTTGTTATTTTTTAACAGCCCTTTTTTCTTTTAATTCAGTCCACTTAAGCACTGCATTCAATATAAGGAAAAAACAAAACATTCATACAGATGCAAACAACAAAACCAAACTTTTTTTTTCAGGTGGCACTAAAGGAAGTGTTGTAGTTGTTTGATGTGAAGTTTAACCCACATGGTATTGGGCATATCGGAGTCATATTAAAATCTTTAAATGCCATTTTTTGTCTCGACTCCTCTTTAACCTTCTTCCCAGCCTAATTTATAGAGGACGCCAGCTCATTAGAGATTGCACAGGAAAGCATGTGACAAACCCTCATATACAGTGAGGTTTCTCCAATTATGCTGAAGCGTCTCATCAGTCATACAAAATATGAACAGACAAGTTGAATGTCCCAAAAAAATGGGTTAACTTAATGTTCTACATAGAAGCTCTACCCGTCAATTGCCCTGCTTGTTAGACTGTAAAAATCTCTTCTGCTCTTTCAAGCTCATCAGTATTGTGCAGAGGGACTGAGACAGGAAAAGGTGGCATAGGTTGCTTAGAAGATGGCAAGGACTGTCTGAACAATTCCTGATATTCCTCCCAGAGTACTTTGACTTATTTTACAAGTTCTGAGACAGTTCCAATCAACTGTTGTAAAGCAACATCGTGTGGAGAATAAAAAATAAAGATTTAGTTCCAAATATATTTTTTAAATGCTGTTTAAGGAAACTAGACAATATCTCACTTGTCTTTCATTAATTGTCTTGCATAATCTCTTGCATGCATAATTTGATTGCTTGCAATTGTTCAGGCAGGTTTATGCTTTTCAAACATGACACTATTCCCTTTGCCAAGCCAAAATGATAATACTCCCCACTCTTCATCTTTATCTTGGACACAAGGGTTTGGGTCCTAAGAACTGTCCTGGCATCTCTGAGCAATTCTGGATAAAACATTCACAAAATACCCAAAAGTGCAATAAGTGAGACAGAAAAAGTAGTAGCCCAATTAAAAGTCACTTGTTGGAGCTTCTGAATCCGTTTCAGAGTCAAAGTCTGATGAGTCAGCTGTGTCATTATCAACATCATGCATAATGGGTGAATGCAACAGAACTTATCAGACCCTGGACCAGGGAATTACTTTGTGACTGAATCATTACAGTCTAAACCAGCTGACTGTGTGATAACCTTAAGCTACTTAACTTAACTTTTCCTATGATGCAGAACTTGGGTTGTTAACTGACGGCTTCATTAAACTGATGTGGTATTTCTGGATCTGCGGACGTAATCGTTGATTTAAATTTGTATCAATGTCGCCATGCTATCTGGGATATCTGTATATTTGTCATCCAGTTCTTTCAAAAAGTGTGTGACTCTTCAACGGTATTATATTATATAATAATGATAGTATTTCTGACTCTGCAGACGTAATCATTGATTTGAATTTACGCCTCCTTGACCACTGTGAAGTCATTATTGCTACAAGTCAAGTGGTGCAACAGATCAAGTTTTTCAAAACTGCTGTATTGTATGTCAGACTTTGCCTTTCTTTTGGGTTGTCTGAAAAATCATAATATAATTTAAATCATAAGTTTGTGCAATAAACATTTGTAAATGAAAGAGCTATACTACACAGGATTTCAGTATTGGACAGTTAATTATGTTATTAGTTAATTTTCCAAGAAACTTCATACTGTGGCAAGTGACAAGTTTTGTTAGAACAGCAAACCAATTAGTCTCTTTAAATATCAAAAATGTTTTTAATTTTTTCCATGTTTTGAGTTTTATCATGAACAGTTACATACAACAAACTTGATAGTAATGCAGGAGTGTGAATTATTACCTGTTAAGTTTGCAAACAGGAGGAGGACAGAATCAAATCTTATGTTAAGTAGTTATGCAGTGGAATATGTGTAAGACAATGTATGAACCATTAAGGGGTGCTTCTCTTTTTTCTAATTATCCATCCTCATCAGCGTTCCTGGTGGCTTCATCCTCAGCATTCTTCTATAGATATGTCTCCTACTGTCCCTCCTCTGCACATGTCCAAACCATCTCAATCCCGCCTCCACATGTCCACATAATGTCCCACATGCGCTGTACCTATAATAAACTCGTTTTTAATCCTGTCCATCGTCGTCTCTCCCAAAGTAAACCTCAACATCTTCAGCTTTGCTACCTCCAGCTCTGACTCCAGTCTTTTATTCAATGCCACTGTCTCTAAACCATACAACATCACAGGTCCCACCACAGTCCTATTAACTTTCCCTTTCACTCTCGCAGATACCCTTCTATCACAAATTACTCCTGACACTTTTCTCCACCCACTCCACCCTGCCTGCACTCTTTTCTTCACTTCTCTAACATTAAAGAAAAAATCATGATGCACTTTATTAAGATGTAGAAAAAATATTTATACAAACATGTAAAAGCAGTTAAAGGCAGTTCACCAAACATGACTAGATAAGATGCAGCTGTGTTTTTCAAATGCACATGGGTATGTGAAACTGATATGGATCCTTGAATTCCTTTGTTATCTACTTTAAGTCTTTTAATTGTATAGGTACATAACCATCTCTAGGTTATGTGTGTAACCCTAGTTCCCAGAGGGAACGAGACATTGCATCGCAACGTTTTGGAAAAGCCTCGGGTTGTCCATGCTCTGAAACACATGTGAAATCTGATTAATAGGCAAGTCGTGACATCATCGGTTGGCGACATCACGACAACCAGGAGCTACAAAATGGCTGCATGGTGGTAGCGAAATTAGCTTCTGCAAAAGAGAAAGGTAAGCGCAGCAGAAATGCAGGGAGTGTGGCCCGGGGACCCAGTGTCTCATTCCCTCGGGGAACTAGGGTTACATACGTACCCTAGAGATGTTCCCCATTCGGGAACGCGAGCTGTGTCGCAATGTTTTGGGAAAGAGTGTCTGATTACGCCACACTGACCAGACCCTGCCTAGTGTGTGAGAGCCTCACAACCAGCACACGTAGGACAGAGGAGCCTGGAGTGGCTCTGAGGTCAAGGTCATAAAACCTGACGAAGGTCAGCGGGGTGGACCAGCCCACAGCATCGCAGATGTCCTAGAGTGAGATTCCAGCGGACCAGGCCGTAAAGGCCGCCACACTCATAAGATGATGAGATAGCATCCACTACCCACCTGCTGAGATTCTGCTTATTGGCAGGGAATCCCTTCCTGTTGGGGCCATAGGAGACAAACAGCTGCTTCAACTTACTCCATGGACCCGTCCTGTGGAGATAGGTGTACAGTGCTCGCACTTGACACAGCCGGTTCTGCTTCTCCTGGTCGGGGGCTAGGAACGGAGGAGCCCCCATGCAACATGACAGGTCATGAGGGAGCCGTAGATACCCTAGGTACATACCCAGGTTTTGGGTGGAGAAATGCACTGGCCATGCCAGGGGCAAATTCCAGGCAAGACGGGGCCACAGAGGTGCCTGCAGGTCCCCGACCCTCTTTAGGAAAGAAATTGCCATTAGGAAAGCGGTCTTCACAGACAGATACGTAAGGGCCACCTCGGCCAGGGGCTCAAACAGGGGGTCGGATAGAGCTGTGAGAAGAGATCCCTTCTGGAAGGAATTTTTCCCTGAGAGGGTCTTCGAGAAGGCGAACCCGGACCATGGTCTGCCCGGCCAACAAGGTGCTACCAGGAGTAGGCGGGCTCCTTTACAACGGCCAAGTCCCAGACAGGCACTCTGGGTCATGTCCCAGGCCTCATCCTCCGAGCGCCGCAGAGGAAATGCGCCACCAGAGGGTGCCCTACCCAGCGAATACATAACATAACATAAGCCAGGATAGCGGACACATAAACCTTTAGGGTTGAAGGAGTCAACACCGTGGCAAACTATTCCTGCAAGAACACTAGAACTAAACCAACCAGGCAGTTAACTGGGTCTAACTGGTGGTGCTCACACCACATAGTGAACAGCCACCACCTTAAACACTGGAATGAAGGATGGTCTCCACTACCTCAGCAGAGAGACAAGCTGCTACAAACTGTGCCCCCTGGGGGGCCACAGCCATACCCTCCACAACTCTGGGCGGGGGTAACCCAGGGCTTCCCCTGCCTGTGAGAAGAGATCCCTTCTGGGAGGAATTTTTCATGGAGGGCCTTTGAGAAGGGGTACCCAGACCATGGTCTGCCCAGCCAACAAGGTGCTACCAGGAGTAGGCAGGCTCCTTTCCAACGAACTCTCTATAGAACTAGGGAAGACGTACAGCCTCGGCCACGTCTGCACCATTGCATCCAGCCCTAACGAGAGGGGACAGTGCAAAGTCTCCTGAGTCCCTTGCCTCGAAAGGGTGTCTGCACTCCAATTCAACCGTCCCGGGATATAAACAGCTCTCAGTGAGGAGTGAGGAGTTTCCCCTTGGACCACAGGAGGATCCGTCGCGGCAGTTTGTATAAGGGGTAAAACCGGAAACCCCTCAGGTTGTTGATATATGAAACCACTGCTGTATTGTCCGTGTGGACCAACACATGGCAGGCCCCTCAGGTCCAGGAGGAAGACCCAGAAACACAGGCTTGAAGGGCTCAATACGAGACCTTGATGGTACTGTGTGAAATGCCTTTCTGGGAGAACCCATTGTCCCGGAGCTACCACTGACAACCATGCACGCAACCTGGTCAAGTTCCACACCTTTCCGGCGTTCAGTCTTAACCCTAGCTCCTTCATCCAGGCGAGAATGACATCTCGATGTCGGACCACTTGATGCGTTGATCAAGCCAATATCAACCAGGAGGACCCGGTATTGGTAAGCTTCGCCCCCCAAAAGCAAGCCTCAGGAACCTCCTGTTTGCGAAAAGAATGGCAGTGTGGAAGTATGCGTCCTTCAGATCAATCATGACAAACCAGTCCTCGGACTTAATCGAAGCATTCTGAACCTGTGCCTCATGAGTGAGCGGTTCAAGGAGCGCAGATCTAGGATCAAATGCAAACCACCATCCTTCTTCAAAACAAAGAAGTCTCTGACTGAGGGGGGAAGCACTTTGATAGCCCTCTTCCCCAGGCGAGCGTGCACCTCCTGTTCCAGGACTACTTGGGTCCCACCGCAGTGCGACACAACCTGTTTAACCGGGGAGAACTGAATCGTTCCCCATCCCGTGAGTTTAGCATCCGTCGCTAGCATTACGCTACGACAAGGAGTTTTCAAGATGGGGCCCTGGGACAGGAACATCGATTCTCTCCACTCATTCAAGGCTTGAAGGGCTCAATACGAGACCTTGATGGTACGGTGTGAAATGCCCTTCTGGGACAACCCATTGTCCCGGAGCTACCACTGACAGCCCCTCTTTATAGTATGCAAAACCCACTGAGACACATCTGGCAGCCGTCGGAAAGTCCCTTAAGAGAACCAGCCCCTTGGGGTTTGCCTCCAACCCACTCAGATTGGCTGGAACAATGCCCTGCAGCTGTTAAAGCCTCCGGAAAGCAGGTGGGCCCCATCCGCAGGAGGTGGGGTGAGACACTGCTGGAATGGGGTCATGCTCTGAAGCACATCTTGTGGCAGAGACAACGGCCTGGCCTCCAAGTGGTGCTGGGGAGGGATGGGCACCATAGCATGAGGTGTACACCGCCCTCCAAGATGTAAGCCGCAAGAACTTACACACCACAGCCTGTTTATTAGAAGCGAGGATGACCCTCAGGTTGGCTAGCTCCTTCTTAGGCCTAGAGCGTCATCAGAGGCCCTTAGGACCTCCCCGCAGGGACCGGGTGGCAACACTCTCTTTCTGGGCTTCGCGATGCCTGGACAGACCAGACTCAGGCTGCCGAGCAGCCCCATGGAAGTGGCGAGGGAGGAACCTCTTGAATGCTTCTGACTGCTTTTTATACTCCTGAAACTTGTCGGCGACCGTCGTTACAGCGTCACCAAACAAGCCAAGAGGAGCCATCAGAGCATTCAGCAGCACAGCTCAATCCCTGTCAGGAAGATCTGACAGGGTGAGCCACAGATGCCTTTCTGTAGCTACCAGGGCTGCCATGGACCGACCAACAGCCCGCGCCATCTGCTTGGTGGCCCTATGGGTTAGGTTGGCAGCGCGACGCAACTCCTTAATGTCGTCAGCCCCGGAGCTAAGTCCCTCGTCCAACTCCCGCATCAAGTCAAGCCTGGTATGCCTGCAACACACCCATAGTGTAAGGGGGCCTTAAGCGACAATGCTACAACAGAGGAGAGATAGCTAGCCCACATCACGTACAGCACAGGCTGTGAGAAGTCCGCGGGCTTGCTAGCATCCATCATCTTATCCTACTTGGAGGGAGAGATGTGGAGCACCGTGCTGCTCACACCGGGAGAGAAAGCAGCCACCAGGCGTGAGCTGGTGCTCGACCCGGCAGGGGAGGCCAGAGAAGACTCATCCGACTCCATGCCTTCTGCCAGATCGGTCTGCGAGCCCCACGACCGCTGGCACCACTTTGCCGTGGCAAGAGCGGGACCGGAGCCACGAGGGAGAGTACTCTCCTCAAGGAGTGCTCCCCGGGAGCAAAGCGTGTGCATAGCCATGTGTCTACAATGCGAACAATCGATACCTTCGAGAGCCGATTGAGCATGCTCCAATTCCAAACAAACACCTTCCCCATAATGAAATGGGGGCAAGAGTGAACACATAACCGATATTTTTGTTTGTCAGCCATGCCTGCACAGAATTCACACACAAAGCGCTTACTTGAACAAGCAGAAGCTAATGTCACTACCACCACGCAGCCATTGTGTAGCTCCTGGTTGTCGCGACGTCGCCCGCCGATGACATCATGAATTGCCTATTGGTCAGATTTCACACGTGTTTCAGAGCGTAGACAACACAAGGCGTTCCCAAAGCTTTGCGACGCAGCTCAAGTTCCCAAATGGGGAACTGTGTGCTCTTAAGAGATCTGTCTTTATAGTTTTAAAAACTTTATACATCTTAATAAAGCTATTAAAATATGTGACATTTAGGGTTCATTTAAACAGAATTTATGTTGTATTTTGGGCAAAGTTGTATAATGCTTCTTATCTTAAGATTACTAATTTAATGATACACAATTAAGGAAATAAGGAAGCATCCATCCATGCTCAATAACTACAAATAAATATTAGGTCAATGTCAGGGGCCTCACCCATTTTGGCTGTTGGTTTTTATCATTTCAACACATTAATGACAATTCAACACATTATTATAAAAATTTTAGGTGCACTTTTAAAATGTGTAGGAAAATATATGGTTTATTCAAACACTTGAATATTTTTTTAAATCAGTGTACCTAATGACAGCCCATTAAAATACAATGTAAACACAAAAACAAGCTTGTAAAACAAAGGAATAGACAAAAAATAAAGTAGATGCTTGTTTGAACTTGTTCCAGAGAAGTGTAAAGATATCAAGTAATTTCAACAAACATGATTTCTACTTTGGATGCACCTGTTTTCTCTTTATTGAGAAATCAATTAGACTACTAAGAAGTGCACATGCAAAACCAAACTGGGTGTTTCTTAATCACTGGGCATTTCCAAACTACAATGGATTTTTTTTAAGATGCTTTACCTGAAGACTCACCCCTAAGCCAAGATCCTAGTGGATTAGAACAAATTAGGGAAAACAGCTGGAAATGCATTATGGTTTGTAAACAAACTTGCACCATGATGTGGTCATCGACAACAAATCAACGATAGTTCAATATCCCTGTTTCCACCATTTGTGCTGTCAGCTTTCATTAGAATTTTAAAGTTGATCCAATATTCTTTAAATATTGAAATATCAATTTAAACCAAAATGCTGGTTTGGATTAAAACTCAATGTTGTTTTAATGTCGCCATGTCTACCTGGGTTCTTACTGCCATTCGAGATCTTCTCTTCACAGGTGAAAGACAGTCAAACATAGAGGTGGAAGCTTAATGGGTTGAGCATTGAAGGTTGGAGAATTATTCCGGGTGAACGTAATGCTGAAAAAACATGGCTGCCATTCCATACTTCACCAGCAATTCCGTCTGGACTGCGGCTCATTGGAACCAACTTCACCATACGAAAAGACAATGACCCGTGATTTTTAATAAAAATAACATCTGTATATTTATATATTTGTTTGGTCTTCAAACTGTTAAATGATCTAGTTTGTCTGCTGTACTTATGTGGCACATGGATGATACAATAGCAAAAAAAAGGCACAATATAATCCAGGGATGGGCAAACTTTTTGACTCACAAGCCACAATGGGTTTTAAAATGTGAAAATTTTATATATATTACATTAGAGATTTGGCCTGTAACATGTAGCAAAGCATGAATATGCAAGGCTCATTGTACAAATTGTTTTCCAAATTCATTAAATTAATAATTAATTTATTACATTTCAGTTGAATAAACACAGCAAAAAATCTCAAACTCAGTTTCAGTGAGAACAGTGTTGTTGATCTTATTTTGCCAATTCATCAAAGTCTGGAGTAATGTTTTTTGTGGCAATTCTCAGGACAGATCCGAGCTGTTGGTCATTTAACCTGGATCTGTGAGGGGCTTTGTTGAAGTTCATAATGCTGAATGTCTGCTTGCATATGTAGGTCGAACCAAACAAAGTCTTCCGGATGTTTGGAAACATGGCTTCGTTAACTAAAGCATAAAATTCATTCAGTTTAAGAGAGCTGAACTTCTCCTTTAAGACGGAGTCAGACTGAAGAATGATCAGTTCCAATTGCACTTCTTGTAGTGCGGTTTCTGGGTCTTGGGACAGGGGACAGAGGACAGGACACCAGTTGAAAAGTGCAAAGTGACAGCTGATATTGTGCTCTGTGAAAACCGCAAGTTTCTTCGCATATCAGGCATTCAGCCTTTGATCGGACTCCAGCGAAATACTGAAAATATTTTGTTGTCCACTCCATATTAAACACTCGGCGCTCACTATCCACTTTTCTTCTCTTTGATAAGCTCATTTTTGCAGAAGGGATAATAAGAGAAGAAGAGAGTAATACACGCGAACAAGGTCAATGTAGCTGAAGTGCGACATCTTTTGGGGAAACGTGGGCATTACAGGGGAAAGGTAAATTAAACTAGGATTACCAGTACCTATTTTAAAAGAATTTGGTCACGTTCGGCGGGCCGGATTAATAAACCCTGGATTAATAAACCCTGGATTAATAAACCCCAGATTAATAAACCGCGGGCCGTAGTTTACAAAAGTCTGATATAATCCATAATATGAAAAGTTAATTAAAAAAAAGTCCCTTTAAAACTAATATATTTACAGATCAGTGAGAGAAAGAACAGAAATGTGCTGGTGTTTAGCTATACCCCAAACCACTTTCTCATTAAAATGCAGTGTTGTGCTCGTTACTAAAAAATAGTGACTAGTTACAGTTACTCGTTACTTCATTCAAAAAGTAACTCCGTTACTTCATTCATTACTTACACCAAAAAGTAATGCGTTACTGTTAAAAGTAACTTTTTTAGTTAATGTTCCCATTAATGCCCTTTTATGGACTTAAACACAGTAATTTTTTAACACTATTTTATTGAAGTCAGAGCAGCACACACTGAATATATCACAAGGATTTCTAAAATAAATAACAAAACAAGCTGAATAATATATTCACAATCAAAAACTAAAGTGGCTTCTGCTGTTGTGTTGAGCTCCTAAACATGTTCCTTTCACAGCTGAAGTATGAAAACTATCAACAATGTAGAACAGAACACCGGGTTAGCTTCTAGCTTCTAGCTCCTCAGGCATGGAGTTCCTGGAGGAGCTTCGACAGATTTGAGTTGCTGTTTATCGCAGTAGATACGAGCTTCGAACCAGAAAGACACAACTTACATTTGACTTAAAAGTTTTTGTCTTTATGCTCAACTAAAGTGAAATAATGAGCCTATTTCCACTTTCAGAAACTCGTCTTACTCTCGCCTCGACTCGCCATTACTGCTGCACAGACCTGAATAAACGGAGACACGCCCACAGTGCGTGTTCTTCGTGTCTACAGTGGTTCATCCACCAATCCTACAATGCGACGCTGCTGTAAGCAGGTCAGACTGTAGTCTACACTTCAGCCTAAATTCATTTATTTAAAAAAGTAACGGGTAACGCAACGTTTATTTAACGGATTTACTTTATTTTTAAAAGTAACGCGTTACAGTATTAGTTACTGTAAAAAGTAACGCGTTATTGCCCAACACTGTTAAAATGTATATAAACATTTGTTTTATCCAAACTGTCATTTAAACCTATGACATGCTTATGTCAATGTTGTGAGTTTGAATCCGATATCAACCAAAATGCTACCCCTTTAGATAAAAAATAAATAAATAAAATGCCAAAAGTTGCCTTTTTTTGTTAATACTATAGATGTTACTTGAAGGTGCCTTTTTTGCCTTATTTATGATATATGTGATAGAAGTTTTAGTCCATTCTTCAGGTCAGAACAGCTTTAATTCAGGGATGTTGTTGTGTTTCCTCACATGAACTGCTTGCTTCGGATCCTTTCACAACATTTCTACTGGATTAAGGTCAGGATCTTGCAATTCCAAAACGTTAACTATGTTCCACTTTCACCATTCTTTGGTAGAACGACTGAAGCTTGGTGGTCCTCGTCTTACTGCATGAACAATTTCTCTCGAGATTTAGAATCTTTATCCTTTAGAATTAATTATATGTACAATTCTGGATAAATTGTTCCATCAATGATGGCAGGGCATTTTTATTTTATTAGGATGCAGAGGTTTCTGCTCCTAATGTGGTGTGAAGATTAGATTAGATTAGATTCCTGTTCTTTAATAAAACTTTGACATTTTAAACTTGCTGATTATTGTGTACTGTAAATGATTAGATATTCAACTGTTTTGCAATTTGGTGTTAAATAACATTATTTTTAAATTGTTCCACAATTTGTAGACAGAGTTTTACAGAATGAACCTCATTAGCTGCTAAATGTTTCTCCACCATGTTATTTTTGAAAACACACTGTTTCCAGACGTTTGTTGCTCTGTCCCAACTTTTGAGACGTGAATAAAATATGGCAATTTTCAGTTATTATATTTTTGTCTCATTTGATTGATTGGGTTCACTAGTTTTAGAACTTCTGTAAAAATCTGAAGAAATCTTGGGTTCTAAATATACAGAAATAAAGAAGATTTTAAAGATTTTAGAAATAAATAAAGGTTCTAGCTGAAATCTGATATTCAAAAATAACACAGTTGATGGAGATATTAATTAGTTATCAGTTATGGGACTTGCCTCATTCATCACTGTGGCTGCTGATGTTTGATTAACAATACAGATTGCTCTCAGCTTACAAAGTGAACCAGTTTAATTGACTAGTGGAAAAACAAGATTCAATACAGTCTTAAAGAAAGTAATATACAGAATGAAAAAGAAAAGAAAAAAGTGAATGAGTTGATATGAAATATGCTACAAGGAATGTCTAGTTAAAAAATAAGGGGGAAATGTTTCATATTTGAGCACTTATTGTTGCTTAAATCGTTCGAATTACGAATTGTTTACTCCGAGGCCTCCTAGAAGGCGACCAATCATGTCCGCATTTTCCTGTCCTTTGATTGGATGGTGTGATTGCGCACAAGTCAAAGCTATCAAACCACATCTGTAGCAAACTGCACACACTGCACAACCTGAAATAAAAGCCTCTTGACTTGACATTTGTGTAGATTTAATAGCTGTTTTTTTTATTCCGTGATGGATGACAGAGGACTTTGCATAACAAGTGGCTAAACTTGTTTGTGAAGCATTTATACGTTTGTTTTTTCTTTCCTGACAAATTTGCACAAAAACACAAATTTGCCTTAATTTTTAATTCCCATGAAAAACTGTGATGCACGGAAAAAATGCACAGATGCGCTGAGGTTAATATTAATACTTCTGCTGGATATTATGTATTGGAATGGTGCAGCTGTGGCTGCAGTGAAAGGAGATTTCCTAAATTGTGTTCATCGGGTTTCCTGCTTTAATGACATTTGTTCTCTCTGCATGAGATACCCGTAGTATCCCTTATATTGCACGTCTGTATAATATTGATGGTTTGTATAGTCGTGTTGTCACAATCGATGCAATTAAGATTTGGATTGATTCAGGTAGCACATCACTGAAGGTGTAGTTGTGAAATGCATGGCCAATTTATTACAGTACCATCCATGATGAGATGTGCTATTCAGTGATGTGTGCTTCAATGCAGAACTGTAAGATCTAAGGAATTGTAGTATTCTGTTGATATTAATTACAGTCCAAATCCATCCTCATGGTTCTTGAATTGCTCGGTAACTCCATGGATTTTTAGGCTGTGTTGTATTGTAGAGCTGTTAATGTGATTTATCTGAAGCTTGTGGTGTGATGGAGCTGCGATCCATCTCTGTAGCGCTGCTTCCTCGCGAGTCGTAATCGCGTGTGATGCACAGACGTGCAGGAAGGCACACGTTTTTGGTCACGTGGTCCAAAGGTCTCTTGCGTTGAAGCCGCAGCGGCTGGGGCCGTGTCACGTGATTGCGCGGCGCTGTGTCAGTGTGGGAACCGAAACAGGTAAAAATCCGCTTCATTGTCTGCGCGGGTCGGTTCGGCTTCGTGTTCGGGCGAAAAGGCCGAGTCGGTACCGGAGTTAGGAACAATTCTAAACGATTTTAGGAGGTCAGTTCGGTGGCGGCCTCTTTTTTTTTGGTCGGCGTTCTTGTGGAAGAAAAAGAAAAGAAAAAAATCCATCCGAAACGTCAGCTCGGGTTTTTGGTCAGTAACATCCATTGCCTGTTGTTTATTTTCGTAATTTGCGGCCTACGGGCCTGAGCGCAGCCTCGGCCTCGAGTTCGGTGTCAAACCGGAAGGCGTGCGCGATGCACACCTACAGCGCCGCGTCCGCCCGGTACTGTAGCCGGGTTTCGTACATTTCGATTAAATACGCATTTCTAGAACATTTCCCGTGCTTTGTCGTGCGGGTTTACCCGGGATGAGCATTATTGCACTAAATGTTTCTTGATAAAGCAGTAGCTGTGCCGGTCGGCCATGAGGTTGGAGACCCCTGCTGCTTAGCCTAGCTGGTTAGCCTAGCTGGTTAGCTTAGCTGGTTAGCCTGCCTTTTCGCTTCGCGAGCATTTACATATTGCATAATATATTGAAACGCTTTGGAGACACTCGATTGTTTCGGCTTAGGACTCGTGTAATTATGGGTAAATTTGTATCGACCCTGAATAAGAGCTGTGATGAGCTGAACTAGCCAACTTCACAGGAGTTACTGATACAGGAAGCTCGGCTGGAGGAGAGCGACGCTGATGCTCCTGTGTGCCGGAGTGAAGAAATCAAATACTCCTACATAATTGTGTCGCTTGGTAGATTATAAATAAGTAAATGAGCGCGTTAGATTCCCCGAGTATTAGTATCAGTGTGAGGGCCTGAGGGATTGCGATAGACTCCCGGGGAGAGTGCAGAGCTCCGGGGGAGGTCAAGAAGCTGAGTTGGGTTGGTTATCTGGTTAGGTGTGAAATTGTTACAACGAGCTTCAGACACTGCAATTAGCTGTATGTGATCGGCAGGCAGGTTTCATGGACGCCTGGCGTTTGTTTCAGTCCGGATTGTTTTTGGTGTAAACCCGCCGTGATCCGGTGCGTGTGTGCGTGATGTTCTGGTATGTCGATATTCCGCTGCTTGTGCATTATATTTCGGGTTGGACACTATAGGTCAAGGTGTGTGTTTGTGTGTGTGTTTTCATCTTCCGGCCTGTTGGCGCGGTTTAACCCGGGCACGGGGTTGAAGCCGAGATTGAGTCCCAAACCCTTCCTCATTTGACCATCTAGTGCACTACATAGTGTACAGAAGCAATTTCAATCCGACTTGATATAATAGGGATCCTACCCAGGGATTAATGCGCCGATTGGGTGGCAGCCTCCTGCTCAGGATGGAGTATAGAAACAGTCTTGTGTACACTGTGTGTGTGTGTGGAATAAAACTCGTGTACCGAATAGCTTTTTTTTTTCTTGCGGTGTTTGATGGCTCCATTATTTGATTATTTGATGGCTCCATTATTTGTCATTGTTGTGAAAGTAACTAGTCCTGGAGAAGTGTTGGCTCAGTGGTTGAGATGTTGGCCATCTGACCGCAAGCAGCCACGGCTGGGGCTGTACCCCTCTAATGCTGATAAATCAGATCTATAATTGTAAATCACTCTGGATAATGTTATCTGTCGAATGCCGTTGATGTGAACGGGAATGTTTTCTTTATGAAATGTGATTCGCAGTGTTTCGTCCAACACTGGTCAAACTCATCTTTTTGTTTCTCTTCTTTTCTAGGTGTTTATTCCTTTGTAAATACTCTTGTTTGTATATACTGTAAATGATGACATCGGTAGGAGGCAACCGAAACCGGGCTAACTGGGAGCAGACACAGACACAGAGCCAGTCACAGCACAAGCAGAGGCCTCAGGTGAGTGTGTTTACAGCGTATACACACACACACACACACACACACACACAGGCTCATGGAAGTTGTAGCTCAGTGGCTAATGCTCTGGGGTACCGATCAGAAGGTCAGGGTTTGAGCTCTGGTATTGCCAAGCTGCCACTCTTGGGGCCCCTCTCAGGATTAAAGGCCTTTAATTCTGAGTGCTCCAGGTGCGATATCATGACTGACCCTGTGCTCTGACTGCATCTCTTAACATGGCTGCAATATGCAAAGACAGAATTTCAGTGTGCTGTAGGTTTGTGACAAGCGTTTGTCTTTTTGTTTATGTATGTATGTGTACATGTGTGCATATATAATGTGTGTATGTGCATATATAATGTGGGTGTGTGTGTATGTAAAATATTATACACACACAAACACTATTTTATTTATTTGTTTGGGGTTTGTGTGCTGTGTGTTGCCAGACCCTTGTGGTCAGGGTTATTTCCTCGTGGTGATATTTTGATTTCGCTCTCTTAAATACCCCTAAAGGCTATTCAGAGGGATGGCAACGGAGTCCCCAGCCACCGGGTTACAGCTCGATACCAGGCTGTGGGTCATCTGGTACCAGGCTTTACAATAAATAACATTAAAACATTTCATTGACCCTTTTGGTCTGCAGGTTTTTTAAGAATGTCCTCTTTCACCGAATGTCTGTCTGTCTGTCTATCTATCTATCTATCTATAGTGAGCTTAGTTACATTTTCGTGAAATGTGTAAAAAATTGAAATTAAGAAATGATGCAATAAACTTCCTCAGTCCATGGAAAAAATGTGAAATTGGTCCATGGTTCAAAAAAAAAGGTTTATAAGAGATCCATAAATCAGTAGCAATTTCTAGAGAAAACCTAGAATTTTTATACTAAAGGCATTTCAGTTTATTGACTGGCAAGTGTTACATCCGCCATACTGTTCCCCCGTGTTTGTCTGCTGCTGGGGTTTATATCATCTAGTCCACTAATCCCTTTACAAGTCACTGCTGTCACCTCAGATGGAGGTTCTCAATCCTTCCGGTCGAAACAACTCTAATGTGACCCAGTCTTGACCACTGTATTAAAAAATAACTTTAATCCCAGATTCATTGCATATCCATATGATCCAGATCATTTATAAGTAGCTAAGAAGCACCTGCTCAGCAGCAGTGAACAGCGGCGTGTTATTGCTAAATTATTTTTCATCACAGCCTGATGTAAAGCAGTGGATTCAGGTTTTCAGGTTTCTGTAGACATCAGGTTTCCAAGTGGAGCTGTGTAGATACACACACCAGCTATTCTATTCTTAACGCTCTCCACCAGCACCAGGATTACTGGAGCAACCTGATTGGAACTTTGGCACGGAAACGTCTTTTTCATGATGGTTCATGGAGATCTACGTTATAACTAAATAAATGAAACCAAAAAGGAGGATAGGACCCACGAGCCCAGCGCAGAGTTTTGCCCCACTGTAGCTGAAGATGGACATGACGGTTCAGCTCCTGGGCCATTAGCAGTTTAAAATAGTGTCCCAGGTGTTGCTGGAGATGTAGTTTTTCCCCTTTTGAAGCTGTTGCTGAGTATCTCGCCTGTTTAAGAAATTCTAAATGAGAATCTGTTCTCGATAACCGTAATACAATCTCATGATGTTCATCGGCATGCGTTTAAAATCGGAGCAGGATTGTATTTCAGAGATTCTGATTGTATTAAGAACTTTTTTAACAACTCTAATGTTCCCTGTTATAGGTAAACCTGCTCTTTAGTAAATTCCCAGTTTATTCCTGTTCAGAGTTTTGCAACCCTGGTCATAAACGTTACAGAAAACATGTGTAGCTGGAATTGTAGCTAGTTTTCTCTTGACCGTTTTAGTTGTCTGTGCCTGTTAGAGTCGTATTCGTGGTGTGTGCAAACGTGTTTGGACGGTTTACATTATGCTGCGTTTTAGTTTTTTCCTCTTCAGCACACCTGAGCGCTGTGCTCTTGCTTCCCCTCGAAGTAAAAGTAAACTGCATCGATTCGCTCCAAACCTGCCGCTGTATGTTTTGGAGAGTGGCGTGAAAATAAACTGCGAATGTGTTGGTCGTTTTCTATAATGACCTCGTATCCAGTTGTAGCTCAGTGAGCTCGTCTTTGCACGCTTACATTTGTCGGCGTGTTTCTAATGGACCTGGGAAAGCTTCTCGGGCGTGTCTTATCTTTCAGCTCTACACACCCCTCAGGTGATGCGAGTTTATTTTAAACATTTATTTATTTGCATGCACGTGAGAAAACAGCAAACGAAGCACAACGATTCGGATTCTTTCTTTCAGACCAGTTTCAGTGCGGGCTGAACGTTTGTGATCTCCACTTAGCATCATTCTTCCACTGAACAGATCAGCTTTTATTAATCTACTGGCTGAGGGCAACCTGTAATACACAGACTTGCTTTTCCCCTCATGGTCGTTCCTCTGTTGCGTGGTCTTTGTGCAGTCTCGTGAGAGACACGGTTCTCTCCGTTCCCCTTGCGGAAACCACCCCGGGTTCTCACCTCACCCAGTGTTTCCTGACTGCAGTTCTCAGATAGAAATCCTGATGTTGAGTACCTGAGTTTGGATGAGGCAGAGTTCAGGATGAAGATTCTGAGTCTGTTTATTTGTAACTTTAGGCCAAATAAGAGAGCGCAAAGAAAAAAAAATCTTTAATGTGCCGTGTGGGTAGTGTTTCAACAGAACACGTTCTAAAGCATCCTAATGTCCATGCTGGAGTCAGAAACCTGCAGGTAGATTAATAAATGCTGAATAAATACATTTAGATGGATCACTATATTCACCCTAAAGGGGGATAAATAAGTGATTACTGGGTTTTTCTGACTAAAAGCCGCTATTTTTTTTCCCCCACGTTTCACTTCGTTGTTTAAACTCTGTGGCTTAAACAACGAAGCGGCTAATTTATGGATTTTGCCCGGGTTTTTTCCCGGTTTCACAAACTTCAAGCCAAAAAACTGAGACATAACATAAGACCAATGAAATTTCTGAACGGAAACGAAAAGACGCACCTCACCTGTGTTCTGAGCTGCACGGCATCGGGAGAAAAAAAAATTCCACGGAAGAAGGAAGACCGTGAACAATGACTTTCTTGGTCGGCTGCTGTTTAGATACAAGCCGTTGTAACGCGGTGAGTCTGTGTGAAGGGAGAGCTTGCTAACTCCAGTTGCAACCGAAATCGTATAAGCACAGACAGCTTTCCAAAATTCTTGCTTTTTTATTTTTCTTGGCAACAGCGTTACGGGTTAGTCAAAGAAACTTCGAAATGAGCATCAGAAAATAATAAGGACATATTCCTCGGCCTTGCACACATGCAGTAATAGCGGAAAAATGCGGCGGCAGGCTATTCCCAAAATACGCTATGCTCCTAAAGGAAGCGCAACATATTGCCACAACATATTTCACCTGTTAAGCCACGTAACAGACACTTTATTTTGTTAAAGCCTGTGTAAAGTTCATTATTTATGTTAAAAAAAAATAATAATAATAATTTGTCAAATTCAGTGGGTGCGGCTTATATATGGGTGCGCCTATTAGTCTGGAAATAACGGTATACATTATACATGATCCCTGACTGGAACCTACACAGGTTAAAGAATGGTGATCAGAACTGTCGAACGCTGGTAAGAGTAAAGTATCCAACAAGGCGAGAGTTGATATGTGTAGATCCCTGCAGCGTCCCAATGTCTCGTACGGAAATTAAAACGCAGAGCGACAATTTGAATGTCCATCAGACAGAAAATTCATAAGTTAATTCATAATTTGGGAACTGTGTATATGGGAAAAAAAAGTATTTGTACACCTGACTTTTCCAGCCATATATGGTTCTTCAAACTGTTTCCACAAATTCAGAGGCACATAATTGCATGAGGTCTTTTATAAATGTTCACTTTCACTTGAACTAGGAGACACAAAACCTTGACTACGCCAATGTGCACAAACCCAGCTCCATTAGGATGTGCTTGAATGTGTTGCAGTGGAAGATCCCCTGCTTTAGAGCTCTGACCTCAACCCTATTAAACACCTTTTGGATGAATTTAAACAGCACTTCACACCTACCTACCCCACCAGCATCTGGACCTGATTTTATGATCACAGTTGTGGTTGAACGTGCACAAACCTCGACTAAATCTAGTGGAACATCTTCCCAGTAAAGTGGAGATTATAACAGTGAATGTGGATTAAATGTGGAATGAGATGTTCAGAAAGAAGCACACGCCAATTTTTATAGGCAGGTGTCCACAAACATTCGGTCATTGTGTATAAACCAAGCAGTCACAGTTTTCCTACGTGATCTTCTCGTTCATATTAATTTATATACAGGTAGTCCTCAGGTTAAGATCTTATGATCATGATGGCAATTCAATTTAACAAATCGAATTTTTGCATCACATTTAATTTTCTTACGATACATTGGGATGCTGCAAAGATCTACACATCTGTCTTGAGATGCTTTACTCTCACAAGTGGTCACCAGAGTTCAGTTGGAGCTTGTATTTGTTTGTGTTCAGTGTTTCAAAGGCCAGTTTTGGCTCTCGTCTCTTTTTATCTACGTCGCTGGACACTGAACCGGAGCTCGTCCACGTGCCAGCACATGCGTATATACTGTAAGATTTATACATTATTCCTGTGAATTGATCAATATTCTTTAAGGCTCCTGAGTAGGTTAGGACGTGTGTTGGATATTTTTTTGGGGGGGGGGTTTCTCAGTTCATCGGAACACGTCTCCATTGTAAGTCGTTGACTACCTGTAATCACTTCACTAGTTGTCGCATTGTTCATGTTCTTGCAAGTGTAATATCTTCTGGACTGAGCCTCGTGAACTAAGGTTTCCAAGAAACCGAATTACACTGTGAAAGAAATAACAATGGACATTGTCCCAAAGCAGCTTTACCGAGATAAAGACTGTATAAGTTTGTGCCTTATCAGTTTATCCCTGATAAATGAGCAAGTGGCAACTTTAGCAAGGAAAAACTTCCTGGAATGGCATAAGGACGAAACCTTGGTGGCACTGAATTGATATTTTATTACAGTTCCATCAATGTCGAAGAAATGCATTATGACTTTTAATGGGGCAGTCATCAGCTGCACATTTCCCAAAGCCACGCTATTTGTTTTCAGCACTGTTGCTGCTAAGTGTCTGAAAGCCACACCCTATCAGGTTCACACGTGGCTACGTTAACCGCTGGATTAACAGCCACCACGATCAGTCACACGTTTCCATGAGCATTTCCTTTCTCACGTCCCATCACACATTTCTCAGAAAAGGTTTCTGCGTCCACACACGATTTTCAGAAACTCCTTTATTTCAAGTGCAAGCGCATAACTGGTGGAAATTGCACAAGGCATCACTGAAAACTTTAGATTCTGTGCGCAGCATTGACAGAGATTTATCTTTTCCAATACGTTTACGCTGATTAACTTTAGGTTTTTTTTGTTGTTTTTTTTAAACCGTATAGTGTTTTTGTAGTAAATAAGACATTTTGGCTGATACCAAGAAAATTAAATCAGTATTTCATAATATATAAATTATATTAATTAATAACTGATTTTTAGAGGAAAAAAATGACTTTGTTTAAATTATCATTCTGCATTTTAACAGACTAAATCCTCCAGTGAAAGAACGCACTGTAAATACTCACGTGAACTCGTCTAACCTGCTAGACTTAATCACGTAATGTTTGCGTGCACTCTGTAGGTGTGTTTGGGTTTTGCAATATATTCAATGATGGGGTTAAGGATCCAGGTCTCGGTTTTATCTGGTTTTGTATTAAAAAAAAAAAGTGTGGGTGAGCAGTTTTGATTCATGGAAGAGTTGTCGTAAGTAAAATGCGTGCCGGATTGGATACCGATGATGCGGGTTCTGTCCTTGCAGAGTGCGTGTGAGTGATCGCGTCGACGTCGTTCCCACACGCAGCACAGCGTTTTAAACACTGACCTCGTGTTTAAAGTGTAAACAGAAAAATGCCCCTTGTTTTAATCCACACCGCATTTCTTATACACACAGTCGTGACCTTCGACTGTTTCTGTGCTAAAGTGCTTATTGGTTTCTCATCCCTTCTTCTCTTTCTCCAGGCCACCGCTGAGCAGATCCGACTCGCACAGATGATTTCAGACCACAACGATGCTGACTTTGAGGAAAAGGTCAAGCAGGTCAGGAGCATCAGGATTGGCTGAAATTTAGTTGTGATTACTGTGTTCTGAGTTGTATATTAAATAAAGCTGATCTGAAGGTGGAGATGCTGAAATCAGAAATCTTGACTAAAGAACTGGACAATTTTCCAAACGTTATGGAAGACATTAACATTCATCACAAACACACACCTTCTGTAGCGTTGCCTGTCTAAAGGCGTTTGTTTTTTATTTATTTTGTAAACAGTGTGGTGAAACCCCACCATAAAACCCCATTTGGAAAACGGACTTCTGGTTCCAGGCCGTTGGGTTGGGCTGCCTGTTGTGCATTTTATAGACGCACCCAAAAATGTATAGAAAATGCAATTTTTTATACGTGTATTTTTAATATAAATGGTAAAATGTGTATTGATGTTTTACCCATAAAAACAGTCATTGGGAATGGATTTCTTAGGCCAATTAAAGCCTGTTACAACCTGCTTCAAATCCTTTCTGAACTTTGTGTGTGTCTTGTTTTTCGTTTTTAGGAGTTAACCTTGCTTTCTCTTCTCCTTTCCAGCTAGTTGACATCACTGGGAAGGACCAAGATGAGTCTATGATAGCGCTGCACGACTGTAATGGAGATGTGAACAGAGCAATCAACGTGTTACTGGAGGGCAGCCCCGACACCGTGAGTGCTCATCACCGGCTCGTGGTTTCACACCTCAGTAGTTTCGCTCATTACTTCCTCTAACGTTCTCCAGCCATTTTTTAAAACATTGCTATCAGTTACTCTGAAGAGGTAAAGCCTTGCATTCTTTCCTTCATTTACAGTAGTACACATGGTTTCACATGACCGTGACTACTGCAAGTTACATTTCCCATGATTCCAAGCTAGGCAGCCGTTTTGTGGGTCCGAAAATAGAGGTGACTGGCTGGAAACTTTCCATGGGAATTAATGGGGATAAACTGGGAATTTGAATGATTGCACGTTGCAAACCGAGGGGGAACTTTAAATGTTTTGAATTGCAGGTTAATGTTTGAAACAACCAGATTCAAGCAATTTTTTATTCCTACCCTCACCAATCATTGAGGCCACACCCCATACATGCACTGTGCATTCTACCATAACACCATTAGAGGTCGACTGATCCCTAGGTTGTATTATACTTGTTGATAACTGATTTAATTAAAATATAGTTTTTCAAATAGATACTGGATAAACAAACACTCTGTAAAAATAAACTATTACCAAAAGTACAAAATCATGAGAAATAATCAAATAAAAAATATGAATACATGTAATTTTATAATGAAGAAAAAAAGATAAATAACTGATAAGTGCTCTCTCTGTGTGTGTGTGTGTGTGTGTGTGTGTGTGTGTGTGTAAAAACTAACTGCATGTGATGGCAAAATCTAGAGTTAAACGGCAAAAAAAATTAATTGTATAATAAAATATATAATAAAATACTGTATTATGCTGTTGTAGTGCGTAAAGCAGAGGTCCCTAACCACGAGGTCTTTTGGTACTGAGATAATAAATAAAGAATAAAAACGTAGTGTTTATATGAGATATATAATAATGCCTATGCCAGTTTCCCCACACTTTTTTTTTTTTTAGTTGCAGTTTTTTTATGCATCAATAAATGAAGCTCGCTCTAATTTTGCATTACTGTGAGCTTAGTTACAGTAAAATGAGTAAATAAATCATATGTATACAAGTAATATCAAATACACGTCACTGTGTTTAGTCGAGGCCCCGACCTCCCTTTTCTCTGAAAAATTGTCCTCCATGAAACTGGTCCATGGTGCAAAAAAGGATTGGGATCGCTGGCGATGAGCAAATACTTAATGCAAAAAATAAATTGTGTTATTCTCCGACCCGCCTGACTTTTCTGCCACCTGTATTTTTGGATTCCCAAAATATCCACCATGCCAGGAATCATTAACTAGTCATTTCAGTGTTTACCCGTGGGAGTCAGATGAGAAGGTGAGTGAAATATCTGCATAAAGGGAAATGAGTGCTGGAGATTTTCATTGTTTATTCACATTTCGAGCTCTTGGTGTTCGTAGTTCATGATGCGCTTCTGCTGTTCCAGCAATCATACATCAAACCGTAGACATTTTGCCTCAGAATGTGTCTGTCGATTGACTTTCAAAATGACGGACTCTTATTTTATATTTATTTCTTTATTCTTATTCACTTATTTTATTTTATAGACTCTCATAAGGGTCATTGTTTTTCAAATGTTGTACGTTTTCATGAAATTAGTGGTAATGAGGTTTGATTTCTTTTAAATCTAAACGTTTACATTTAAAGGATCGTTTATACATAAATGAAAATCCTGCCATTATTTTCTGTTGTTTCAAAACCTGTCTGAACACAAAAGTGGATATTTTGAAAAATGTGAGTAACCAAGCAGGTGATTTTCCCCATTGACTTCCAGTTGTTTAAACTGCACACACATTCTGTACACAAACCAAGTATTGCTATGAATAATGTTTGACTGGTAGCTACAAGCTGTTTTCAAACACCACATCAATTCACTGCTAGCTTAAAGAACCCTATGTACATTTAGCTTTTTTTTTATTTTTTTATTTTATTTTTTACTATTCATAAACTACACTGCGATTAGCTTATGACGAGTATAAAGACCACATCAGCGACTTGAGCACACGGAAAACCCCTTCATAGGCTTCCTCTGTAGCGATGAAGAAGGCAGTGTGTTCCTGAATAATGTTGCTGCCGGATGCTTTCTCTGTGTCCGTCTGTGTCTGAGAGCAACGTCAAGCTCCCACATGTAACCCGGATTTGTTTGTTTTTTTAAAAGTTAAATCCAGCAGGTCAGAATATTTTGATTTTTGTCTCTTCTCGCTGCCGGGCCTCTTTTAAGAGTGTCTCATCCCCACAGGATTCATGGGAAATGGTGGGAAAGAAGAAGGGGGTGTCAGGCCAGAAAGAAAACGCACAGACGGACGGCGGAGAAGAAGGGAAGGAGAATCGCGAGAGAGGAGGCGAGAGGGATGCAGCACGTCGTAGAGGTGGAGCTCCCAGGAGGGGGCGTGGCACCAGCCGTGGACGAGAGTGTGAGTAAAGACCTTTTTAATTCTTCAGAAAAAAGAAATATCGTCCTTCATGAGAACTGGAGTCTCTCCACCATCTCAGTCGTTATTGTCCTCCTCTTGAGTATGAAGAGGGACGAGTGCTGAGATACTCGTGCACATCTCACACTGTAGCAGAACCCCAGGACGTTTTTTGTTAAACCAGTTTAATTTTATTAAATGGCAGCATTTTGTTTTATTACTAGTTTCTCTGTGCGACAAAACGGACTGGACATTACAATGTTTTGGTTTTGTTATATTGAAGTTCTACTCGGTTTAAAGAAAATCACTGCGGTTCATAAAACTGTAAGGCTTTTGAGCCCTGGAAAGAATTTTCTTCTGTTATCAGGAAAATGACTTAAAATATTTATTCGGTGGTCTCTCCCTCTCTCCCTCTCTCTCTCCCTCCCCCCCCAGCCTAGAGGATCTTATAAAATATTTCTTTACTTAAAGCATCATAAAGTCCAAACATTTAATACAATTTCCCTCTTTTCAACGTATCACATTGTCTTTGTATTTTATTTCATTTAGACAGGTTTTTTAGGTTGCACTACCTGCTTTGAGCTTGTGTTTAGGGGCAGAAGGTTCTCTCTCTTTCTCTGTATAAATTCCTGACTCATATTAATGCTTTAAAATATTTATTTGGTTAATATAAAATAGATCTGGTGTTCTTGGTGTTTAAGGTCAGAGACCCCATACAGGGGAGAGAGTTTTCCATGGATAACCTCAGAACTATACCAGTGATTAAGCTTGTGCAGCATCGCTTAAGCATCACTTACACTCTTGGTCCCATTAAGTCTGGAAATATAAGTATTGTAATTTTATTAATAATAATTTTTGTTTACCCCAAAACCTTTAGATTTGGTTCATAACGATAATCAGACATGTATTATGTATTTAATCATTATATCATTATATTTGTCAAACATGAGTGCCGTTTTATCCGAAAAAACATTCACTAGGGCTGCGTGATTTTACGAGGGAAAAGGTCATGTTGCGATTTTTATGGTAAATATTGTGATATGCGATCGCGATGTAATAAATGGTATTATACGTCCACTTGATTGGTTATCAAGGAAATTGCACACAGATTAGTGATATGTATTTTTTTTTAACTAGAAAGTTTTTGTTAGATATTTGTGGTGAGAGTAGGGAGCAGGTTGAGAAGAGCCTGGAGAGATGGAGGTATGCGCTGGAGAGAAGGGGAATGAAAGTCAGTTTCAGTAAGACAGAGTACATGTGTGTGAATGAGAGGAAGGGCAGTGGAGGGGTGCAGTTGCAGGAAGAAGAGGTGGAGAAGGTGGAGAAATTCAGGTACCGGGGGTCAACAGTGCGGAGTAATGGAGAGTGTGTTAGAAGTGAAGAAAAGAGTGCAGGCAGGGTGGAGTGGGTGGAGAAGAGTGATAGCAGGAGTGATTTGTGAGAGAAGAGTATCTGTAAGAGTGAAAGGGAAAGTTTATAGGACTGTGGTGAGACCTGAGATGTTGTATGGTTTAGAGACAGTTGCACTGAGTAAAGACAGGAGGTGGAGCTGGAGGTAGCAGAGCTGAAGATGTTGGGAGTGACAACGATGGACAGGATTATGTAGGATGTTTGGGGATAGAGTGAGATGTGCAATTGAGATGGTTTGGACATGTGCAGAGGAGGGACACGGGGTATATCAGTAGGAGAATGCTGAGGATGGAGCCACCAGGAAGGAGAAAAAGAGGAAGACCAAGGAGGAGGTTTATGGATGTGGTAAAGGAACCACATCCTATATTCCTTACGTCCCATATCCTATATATTCATCAGCTATATATGGTTAAAATGACAATAAAAGCTTTTTGACTTGACTTGAAGGAAGACATGCAGGTAGTTGGTTTGAAAGAGGTAGATGTGCAGGACGGGGGGGTATGGGAGAAGCCGATAGAAGAAAAGTTCTATTTAATGTAAACTTTTTTTTCTCATAGTGAAAAGATCAATTAAATAAATTGATGGTCACATTTCACCATCGTACAATTGCACAAGGCGACGATGCAGAAATTTGGACTTGGCATTTATACTAAAAAAAAATTTACAAATTTAAACTTTAAAATTTTAACTCTAATCTTAAGTTTTTAACAAAATCAGCACTAGTCAGAGGGGGTTGGAGCAATATGGAGCAAATCCTCTTTAGTATTTCTAAATGTATTGTTTAATTTTATGGTTGCATTTTCTGGATGGTTCTGTAGTAAAGAAATTTTTTAGAAGTGTTCCAGAATTAAAAGTAAAAAATATATATATAAATTTCCCAAATTCACATTATTGATCCTTTTTTCATTTGAATATAGATTTAAATCGTCTGTGCATCAGCGCGGTATCTGCTGCTTTCAGCGGAAGTGGTGGCGCAGTGATTAAGGCTCTGGGTTACTGATCGGAAGGTCAAAGGTTCAAGGCCCTTGAGCAAAGCTCTTAACCCTGTGTGCTCTATTGCCACTGTTTAGTAAGAGACAAGGAGGGGAAAAAAATCACCTTTAAGTGACCAGTAAATCCGTGATTTTCCGACTTGAGAACACTACATCTTTTTGCATCTTCTCCACTTGCAAAACATGAACAGGGGATTATTTTCAGGTTTCAGTATCTCAATGTCCCTGATCATGTGACTAAGCTCAAAACAAAAACACACACTGAGCTCTAATGCCAGTGATCACAGCAACAGTTGACTTAAAACCAACCTGCAGGAATATGAATTTCTGACCACACCTCTTTTGTCATCTCCAGGTATGGGGTTTGGTAGGATGGTGGGGTGTTACACACAGTCCCTTAATGCTATTGGACTAAAGGGGAGTTTATTATTGAATTACAGAGAATCATTTGACCCCTGCAGGTGTTCGAAGAAAATGATGTGCACTCATGAAGATTTTTAAAAGCATAAACAGTACGTCTCGCTAATCAGATCAGATCTGCTTTCATCTGAGGCTTTACGCTCCTCTCAGCTTCTTGACGTGCACGGGTGGGACTTTTTTTGTTTGTGGTGTGACCTAGTTTGCATCTACAGCCGAGACCAGTTCTTACCGACAACAGCTGCACTTCTCTTCAAGGCTTCGCCACATTACAGCTTATGTTCTACGTTTGCATGTTATTGATTTGCTTTTTGTGCAGTAGGGGTTCGTCTGCCTGTAAATGAATGTTGTCCGAAATGCGCAGAAAGCCTGAGTATTCCTCAACAAGTATGAAAAAATTTGGGAATTTGATTTGAGTGATTTCTAGGTCTGAATTATGGGTAAAAGAACACAAAGTATTAAAGATTTGTGCTTTATTTTTTTTTCAAAAATATAAAATTAAGAATTAGTGAATCCTTTTTTCAAATAAATATATAAAATAATTTCTTTATGAAACGAAGGCATGAACATCTACATGAATCCAGACACGTTAATTGTGGAGAGCGTTTGGAGAGCATTAAAACAAACTTTTCATTGACTGAAAGCGCGTCTCGATGTGGACAGAAGGCAAAAACTAAAAGCGTTTGTGTGGAAATGAGACTCAGTGCTGCAGCCCTAGACTGGACCTGTGATTGGCTGTTACCTTGTGAGGCAGCAGTTGCCGTGACAGTACAGCGCCCCCGAACTAAACAACTAAACACATGAAAAACAGAAAAATAATAATTCTTTCAGATGTTAAATATAGTTAAAATCTTAATGGAAGGCAAATGCATATTTGAGTCTGGAAAGGTGTGAAATTTTTACAATGTGTCTGAACCCTGAATACTGCTGATATTCAACAATAAAATGCAACTAGTGTTAAAACATGCATAAAACATTTTTTTTTAAATCTCTATCTGGTATATTAACAGCATTTGGCAAATGTTACTGTTGTCTCATTTATGCAACTGTGCAGTTAAGGGTTAGGGGCCTTGCTGAAGGGCCCAGTAGCAGCAGCTGTGTGGTTCCTGGGTTTTGAACTCTTTCTTACTCTTCCAGTCAGCTGTTAAACGTCTTTACTGCTGAGCCACATTTGTTATTTTCCGTTTCTGCATAATTTTCCATTAAATGAAAGAAAAGGCCGTTGTGACCGACTCGTCCTGAGGTCAGATCGCTGTGTACAGTGATATCAGACGTCTTGTATCCCGACGTGTGGAAATAAGGGCGTGCTTGGAAACAAATATGTAAACAGTGTAGTTTTAGAGTCGAGGTAGTGCACCTCGGTTTACATGTGCACTCTAAATTTGGAAATGATAAAGGTGTTAATGCTTGGATTGTGTGCAATTGTGTAAGAATAAATTATTGTCCCACATGTGTTCTAAATAAAGTTCAAGATAAATGTATGTAGGATTAGGAGTCACAGTCTCTGTTTACACCCATGATCCGTATTAATTCACTGGAATTATTTACTTATTCATCGTGGTTTTTATTTTTTTTGGCAGCAGCGAAATCATGGCCTGAGGAATTTAATGTAAGGAATGTTTAAAGGTCGATCCATTTATCAGATTTGACAGCAGGAATAGTTGATTGTTGAAATTATTGCCTATAAGCAAGAATAGTTGGTTGCGTTAAACAGCACAACAGGGTCTCTAGAGGCAAATCATTGATGCCAGTGCTGTTGTTTATTTTATTTTTTATATATTTTTATATCAGTGTTGCTTCTTTGTGTAAACGTCTTTTTTTTTTATCTATTTATTAATATAATTAATAGAGTTATGTGTTAAATTTTGCATGTTTTTTTTATTACAGTAAAAAAACAGTATTGGTACATTTTTGGTACAATCGACTGTCAGTCGACCTCGTTTAATTTTTTCTTCTCATCCACTCATCACTCTCTTTTTTGTGTTTATGTGCAGTTCATGGTCAGGAGAACGGCGTGGACGCCACCAAGGCTGGCGGAATAGCGGGCAGAGGGACTGAGCGCGGCCGCCGAGGACGAGGCAGAGGGAGAGGTGAGATTTCCTCATCCAGTACCTTTTTTTAATCTTAATAAAGAAAACCTTTTGTCGCTTACAGTAGGTTTGGTGCCGAAATCAGATGCATGTTGAATGAATTAAAACCTGACAATATCACAATCACTATGACAACTTTCACATTAAATGCACTGTTTGGACAAAAGTTCATGGCAGTGTTACGCCTGACTATATGTGCTTTTTATGTACATCCTATTACACCTTTAGGCCCCATTTGCTGCTGTTATCCCCTTCACTGTTCACAACCAAATAATTTTTTATTGTGGAGATTTGTTGGACATTTAAGCACGTTCAGGTACTGATGTAGGGCGAGGTGAAGGAGACCTGGCGTGCACTCGCGTTCCAATTCATCCCAAATGTGTTCAGTAGAGTTGAGTTCGGTCTACAGCAGGAGATCTTAGTTCAAGCGAAATTAAAATCTAATTCTACCGCATCCACAGCCATCGTACACAATTGTGTTCCTCCAACTTAGATTTTAACCCATACCACCCATTACTACAAATACCTGTCCAAATACTTTTGTCCAGATAGTGCCTTTATCTTGTTTAAGAATTAATACTGTTTAATATCCTATATTTAATATTTTTACCACTTACCAAAACATTTAGTGTAATTACAGTGGTTTGGATTATAAAATAAAATAAAATGTTTATTTAAAAACATTATGAAAAAGAAAACTTGATGCCTGACGATTAAAAATAATCTAAATATGGATTTCGCAATTTTTGTTTTGAGCTAAAAATTCTCTGTATTTGACTAAAACTGTTTGCATAACCGATATTTTTATGAAAATATTTTATTTCCTCATTTTACAGCCAAATAATGAATGAAAGAGCAGCATGATGACATGATTTGAGGTTTAAGCGTGAAACACTGTGAGGCTGATGTAGTTACTAAAGCGCTGCTGCATCGCTCTGAGAGAGATTCATTCTCATTGGCTGTAATTTTACCATACAGCTCGGATTGTTGGGGTTTCATGGTGTCTGATGGACAGTTAATGCAAAAATACAGATTAAAATACGTTTGTTTCTCACCGTACAGTTTTTGATATTACTTCGTTTTGACGTCATTATGGGAGATTTCTGTCTAAGATCATACCAGGACTGGATTCAGGATTCTGGGGCTCTGTAATGATTATCAGTGTCTCTGATTCTCCTCCTGTTTTTATGGCCTGTTTTTGAGTTTCCATCATTGGTGCAGCTGCTGTACTTTATGATCATGTGACCTACTGATGAGCAAGTACAACAACAACAAGCACTTATAATAGATGAAATATTGTGTATAATTAATTATGAATATTGAGTAAGATGGCTGTGGTTTTCTTCTTCTCTGCAGGGGTTTGTTTTACTCACTGTGATGCGTTTACTCGTTACACACTTCAAACCTTTATGCAAATGTGTTTGCATAAGAGTTACAGTGCAGTTTGTATTAGTCACCGGTTCATTTCAAGAGCTGTGTCACTGCTGTGTGTGTCCTGTAGGTGGTGCTGGTAGGAGAGGAGGAAGATTTTCAGCTCAAGGCATGGGGTAAGTTCTCACCTTGTTCATGTCACTATACTGTAGGATTCTGCATCTACATTAAGACTCGCATAACAAACTGTATGTATATAATCAGTCAGTCATTATTCTACCTAAACTGTTCAATTCCCCCCCCCCCCCCCCCCCCCCCCCTCTCCCTCTCTCTTTCTCTCTCCTGAAAAATCATATACATTCTGTTATTCTGGAGCTGAATTAAATCAATCTGAACTGTGAAACCATCTGCTCTCACCTAATTTGTGAAAGATTATTATTATTATTAAGGAAAGGATATAAATACGTTATTTATACACTGTATGCCAAAAGTATTGTGACACCTGACCTTTCCAGCCTTATGTGGTTCTTCCCTAAACTATTACCACAAAATTGGAGACACAATTGTATAGAATGTCTAAATAAATCAGTGTTACATGTTTGCCTTTACTTTAACTAGGAGATCCAAATCTCTTGTCTGAAAAATGTAATGGTATTAGTTGAAATCATGACTTATGTTGATTGCACTGTGAGTCTGTGTTTTGTATGTTTAACTTTCTTGTTTACTGTCCAGTACATAATCTCTGTGATCGGTTTTATTTATTTTAGTTTATATTTTCTTTAAAGACATTAATATTAACTTGGAGCCCTTTTGTTTCTTCCTGTCCTGTTGCAGTACGTTTAACCCGGCAGATTATGCTGAGCCAGCACAGACTGAGGAGAACTATGCCATGGGAAGCACCTGGAGCAACACTGGCAACTTGGAACCAGAAGATGGCGCCAGTGTGTCTCTTTTTTTTTGTTTTGTTTGTTTTTTGCTTTTATTTTGCTTTTATTTTAAAACATCAAGTCTTGCGTAAACCTAGACAAATCCAGTTACTTATCCACAGTCCTCTGCAGTCAGGATCCTTATATCCCTGATCACTGAAAGAATTATAGTGATCTATAGGAATTTTATTCCGTATTGTTTTATTCCTCGACCTGAGGGCATTCAATCCTACACTTTTAAATGCGTGTTGGATTTGTGTTGACCGCCTTGTAACCAGTAGATGAACACATTGTTTTGCAATTGATCTAGGGGTTAATGTCAAAGCTTGTGAAGTCTGGTGTGTACTCTGAGGAGGACCACGGGTAAACATGGCACACTGAGACGTGCTGGAGCACAGTCCACTCACAGGCTAATGCCATGTGTTAGCAGCAGGATGCCTTTATTTAATATTGAACTATTTTCATGAGCTTTGACGTTTCTTTTCGTTCAGTTTGAGGATAATATGGTTAAACTAGGGGTGTAACGGTACACAATTCGTGGTTCTGCATGCACCTTGTAGGAGATGGAAAACACAATTGTTTTATTAACGCAGTTTATTATTTTTAACATTTGGGAACATTAAGTTTTAAAATCAATTAAAAATATAATGCCTGAATGCCTAAAATAATAGAAAATAATAGAAAATTAAATATAAAAATAAAATAGAATCATTAATATGATTGATTCAATTTTTTGTATATTTGATTTTCTATTTTCTATTAGAATTAAACATCAAATCTAAAACCACCCACACAAACGTGTATTACCCAAATGAAGTCCTACAAATTTTTAATTGGAACTATTTTTAATTTTTTCACTTATTTAATAGAAATTAATTTGGGCCAATTTAATTTCTATAAAAAAAAAATGGAAAAATTAAATAGTTAACATTTGTAGGACTTCATTTGGGTAGTACACGTTTGTGTGGGTGGTTTTAGATTTAATGTTTAATTTTTTAAAGATATGTTAATTTCAGCATACTTTAACAAATTTCTTCATTCCTTCCATCCTTTATTTATTCACTCCTTTAATATGTGTAATTGTCAGGCTTTTCTCCTTTTAAGAGAAATTCTTGAAGCGGGACATAAAAGCGCTAAACAATCCGTAGCATAAAACTTTGGCGAGACTGACGGGATGTGGCGGCGATTTTGCAAAACAAAATCTGTGTTTCACACTGCCCTCAAAATCTGATTTCAGTGCACCGAGTAGCCTCAGTTACACTGTGCTAACTCTAGTATTTTGTTTATATGTGTTTAGCATGTTTTCAAGTTTATTAATAATTTAAAAAAGTTAGAATAGGTGGAAAATACAAGGCGGAGAATTGTGAGGAAACTGATTTTAACATTTTTCTGCACGTTAAAAAGGACTGCACTGTTTTCCTGCATCGCATCCTGCAGAGCTTTTTTCTCCTCTAGACTTGTTCATGCTGTAAAACTGCTTTCCGAAAGTGCACGCTATTAAAAGGTCACACAACAAGGAATCTGTGAAAAATCTGCAGTAGTAAAACCCCAGTTTGACCACTGTGTACACACTGAGACTGGTGTGTAATAAAGAATACAGCTCCAGTTTATTATAATGGCCAGTTTAAACCTGCACGATCGCAGAATTGACTTCCTTTTTCCTCTAAGAGACGCACAATAATTCACTGTTGCTTCAGGTTTTCCCTGCTACTTCTCTTCACGGCGTACTTCAATAAATCATGATTTGGTTCACACGAACACACCTCCTATAGATCATGCACGTTATGTCCAGGAGGATTTTGTGCTCGGTGTGAGTCTGTGATCGTTCTGTTATCTTTTTGTAGGACTCGATTTTTCTGGAGGAGACGGAACAAATTACCCACGCAAGTTCGACTCCGCTCCCGGTCCGTATTTCAGCCGTCGTTATACGCTTTTAATCGCTTTGTAACAATCAAATTCATTAGTCCTCTGTTACTTTTCCTCTTGCAGGAGCATGGAGAACTCCTACAGAAGAGTGGGGTACTGAGGACTGGACTGAGGATGTAAGAAATGCTCATTAAAATTAAGGAGGGGGGAAATATCTCATTTGGTGAAGTTAAACACATCGTTTGCGTTTTCAGTTGTCCGAAACAAAGATTTTCACTGCGTCCAGCGTGGTGTCCATGCCCGTGCCTCAAGAAAATGTTACCATAACAGCTGGACAGAGGTGAGAGGTTTTTATTTTTTTTTTACGCATCACTTTCAGCTGATTTTAGCACAGCATGACTAAATATAGAAACCAGACCATTTATTAATTTGTGTATATATTTTTTCATTCAGAGATTTAGGTTTAAAATTTTTATTTAAGATATCAGACACATCTGATCAAATCTGATGAAGTAAAAAAATAAATGTAATTACAAACTGATCAGAAGTAATGCATGTCCTGTATTTATTCTTGTAAACTTATTTTTTTGCATTATTCAACCTAAAAATAAATAAAACAAAACAATTTTTTTTTTTTTTTTTCTTAACTAAATTATTCTTTTTTTCCCTGTTCTGCTGCAGTTTGAGTACACGGACATTTATTTAAAAAATTAACATTATCTTGAACCTTGGAATCTGATTTAATAAATGAGTACACAAAGGTGTATAGATGCACTTTGGTGCACCTCAGGTGTAACCACCACATTTAATAAATCAATAAATTAGGGGTCACCAACCTTTTTGAAACTGAGAGCTACTTCTTAGGTACTGATTAATGTGAGGGGCTACCTGTTTAATACACACAGTTTTCAGTTTGATCTGAAATAACACATTTGCTCAATTTACCTTTTATTATGTTATTATTAATAATGAATGATATTCATCTATGTGAAGACACTGATCATATTAAAGATTTCTCATAATAATTATCAACAATGATTTAACAAAGTAAGAAAAATATATATATTTTTAGAAAAGGCCTGCAGGCACCATGTTGGTGACCCCTGCAATAAATGGTATAAAGTGCTTGTATTTCCTGGTTACAGCAGAGGTGATTGAGTATCTGATGTATAATACAGCCTGTTGGTGTATTTGTTATTAAGTGGGACATACACGGACCCTGATAGGCTGCAGCTGTAGGAGTTTCTAGACTTAAAAATATGAAGAGAATAAGCAGAAATCCATTTGGCGAAGTGCAACAGATTATTATATTTTAACATTTGTGTGTTCAACAGGATTGATTTAGCAGTGCTACTGGGAAAAACTCCACCCTCCTCCTCTTCTGAGAAGGAGTCTGTTCCGCTAGATGCCCCTCAGCCCCAATCTCTCTCCCAGTCTCTGGTTTTTAGCAACTCCAAGCAATCGGTCTCGATCCCTCAGCCTGCCTCCAGCACCTCATATAATCAGCACAGCATGGTGAGATCCAGGGATCAATAAAGCTTAGTGTGATGTATAAAATCCAGATTCAGTGCTGGTATCGAAAACATTTACATACTTTTTAAAAAATTGTTTTATAAAAACAATGACCATGTATTTTGAACTCTAGGTGAGCATGCTCAGTAAGGGTTTTGGTGAAGTGGGAGACTCTAAAGGCACCAGTGGAAACTCCACCAGTGGCTCTCAATTCCTGGAGCAGTTTAAGACCGCACAGGCTCTGGCTCAGCTGGCAGCGCAGCATTCGCAGGGTGGCCCATCCAGCACAGGCCCCTCCAGCTGGGAGTCCAGTCCTGCTCCCCTTGCACAGTATGGTAGGATAGCATGCTTTAATACCGCTGGTGGAATGGACCAGTAGCTTCAGTGTCGTTAGTTTAATGCTGGGAAAAACACCACAATGTGACTTACAGAAATGTTGGTTAAAAAAAGTTTCTGTTTTTATAGTGTGTGTCCAGGAGTTGGGGCATGTTTATGTTCATAATTTGGGTTGATTTAAGGCCATTTTGAAGGAAAATGCACAGTAAAAGACAAACATTACATGTAAATTTTGTTTGTTTTTGACAACAGCTTTTTTGTGTTTTGAAGCTTTTGAAAGCGATGTGATTTTGCACTAGGGTTAAAGGGGCGATTGAGGGGTCACCCAGACAAGGATGGGTTCCATCTGGTGGTGCTTTTCCACCATTAAACTAATGACACCGATGCGAGTGGTGTATTCCATGGAGTAATCCAAACTATAGTGAGACTTAAAATGTATTGTTCATAATCCTGCTTCTTTTTGTCTTCCTCATCGTTGTAGACATGAAGACACAGACAGATGCAGCAGGGCACAGTCCCTTTACCAAGCGGCAGCCGTACCAGCCCACCACCTCCTCTGCGTCCTCCATGATGGACGTTTTTCTGCGGGAGAAAGGTCCCACCCCCTCCACTGCTTCTTCTATGCCCACCCATTCCACTTCTTTGGCCCAAACAGTCTCTGCTCCGAAACCTTCAGGCTCTGCAGTTAACCAGCAGCAAATACCTTCAGGTCCGTCAGAGCCTCAGGCCTCCAGTCCTCTGCCCTTACAGCAGCATAAACTCAAGCATCAAAAAAAGAGAACCTCGATCAGCACCAAGGCAAGTATTTCTGTTGTTTAATGAGAATTTCACCTTCTTTTGCACTAGACTGTGGGAAATGCTTCATTAGATGCCCCTCAGCCTCCATTTTTTTCTGTCTCTTGTTTTTTTAGCAACTCTAAGCAGTTGTTCTCTTTCAGCCTTTTATAAACTCTTATTTTTGAATTAACAACAATATTAATGTCTTTATTGGCACTTAATCGAGGGAAGGTTGCTGAAATGCCAACTAATACATTTTCTGTGTATATGTTTTTCCTGCGTCGCCGGATGTTTAATATAACCTCACGATCGTTAGTGTGAACTTGCAGTTCTACAAGTGATAAATTCATATGAAGTAGCGGATCATCTGGGTGTCGTCGAATGTCCAGTCATTATAGATCAATCACTTTTGACGTTATAAATGGTTCACCGATGGAGACTTGAGTGAACAATACAGTGGAACCTCGTTGTACGAGCATAATTCATTCTTAAAAATTGCTCATGTCCATTTGCTCGTATGTTCGAACTAATTTTCCCCATAGGAATGAATGTAAAATCAGTTTAATCTGTTCCAAGCCTGTTTTTAACCGCTGCCACAGTTACGTTTTTTTGCTGCACTGAACAACTGGAGCGACAGAGTGATACTTCATAAACTAAGCGACTGATGCGACCCTCCGCTGAAAACGGGGAACCGGCAGCATGGGTTTGCTCGTGCCTTAGAATTTTGCTTGTGAAACGGTAAAATTTTGCGAGCGAGTTTGCTCGTACTATAGGTTGCTCGTACAACAGGGTTTTACTGTACCATATGACTTATACTGTGTGTGTGTGTGTATGTATGTGTATATATATATATATATATATATATATAAAAAATATTATTATTATTATTATACTATACTGCAGCACTCAATCAGGTCTGTACGGTCGAGTGGCCAGACGGAAGCCACTCCTCTGTAAAAGGCACCTGACAGCCCTGGACTTTTTGGCCTGAATGCCAAGCATCATGTCTGGAGGAAACCAGGCACCTCCTTGCCAATACCATCCCTACAGTGAAGCATGGTGGTGGCAGCAGGAACAGAGACTGGTCAAGATCAAAATAAATGCAGCAATGTACAGAGACACCCTTGATGAATACCTGCTCCAGAGCGCTCTGGACCTCAGACTGTGAAAATGAAACTCCTTATCATTCTCACTCATTTATATATTAAATCTCGCCCAGTATCACGATGAGACTTTTTGTTTTCAGAAAAGCTGCTTGAAATTTTTCATGAACTAAATCCATGTATTTATCGCCAGTTTTACAAACGTGCTCCACCAGATGCTCTACACTGCCACTGCCGAAGGACTTTTTAAAAATGCACTGTATATAAATACAAATATAAAAATCTATTTAAAATAAAAGTAAACACAATGTACGGCATTTTCTTTGTTTCGGTTTGAAATGATCACAAACTTTTTGTCGTTTTTTTTTGGACCAAATCTTCTCTTCACACTGTTTTCCAGTGTTACTTATTCAGAGCAGTACAAAGTTTAGTCGGGACAATTGAGCAATTATTACAGCCCTTTTTCAAACATTTCTTTTACATTGTCTTTATGGGAACTTGTTTGTAGATTTTTGAGGACAATAATTAAATCGTTTTAGGAATTAGGATGTAACCTTTTTTTTTTTTTTTTTTTTTCTTCTCTTCCTTTTTCTCCATCCTTGTTTGATAGATCCCTGCATTAGCAGTGGAGATGCCAGGTTCAGCAGACATACCCGGACTCAACCTGCAGTTTGGAGCGTTACAGTTTGGCTCCGAGCCGGTCCTGCCGGAGTACGACACCACAGCGGTAGCCACCACAACACCAGGCAGTGCGACTCAGAACAGCCTCTACACCAGTGCCAACAGGTTTCATTGTCTCTCCACTATATACACCTCTTATATTAGTTTAGTTTCCATTGAGTGCACACGTATACTGAGATGAATGACTTTTACTGCAAGACTATAAAGTTCAGTAGCTGTGGAAAACCATTCAGAGCCAGAATAGGCCCCGAAGGTAGTGGGATGATGTTCAGAAGATAGCGTGAGGATCAGAGGGTAGTAGGATGATGATTAGTAGGACCGTAGGATGACCTGCAGAAGGATGATGTGCTTGTTGATTAAAAGAGAGTTTGAAAGTTTGACCTGCCTAACAATTAAATTCCAATTCTGTAATAGTGAACAGGCTCCTGCTCTGCCCAGTGTCATTCAGATGGACCTGTATGAGCAGAGAGCAAGCCAGACCAGGCGCTACCCGCCCTCCGTTTCCTCGTCTCCACAGAAAGACTTGCAGCCCAAGGTGAGAACCTGCTTAATTCTCTATTTAATATACACTTTCAAGATTACCATATTTAATCTAGAACCGGATAAACATTTTGATATTGTACGTTTAAGATAATGTGAGATTTTACACCGGATGCCAATTAAATAATTAATATCCCTGCTTGTGATTGTGTTCACGTGTACAGAATGGGTTCAGTTCAATACCGACAACGCAGTCTTTAGAAGGTAAGCGCCTCTGCTGCTCTGTTTATCATTAATATGAAATTATCAATGGATTTAAAATTATATATATTTATTGTCATCATTTTATACCAGTATGGACAGAACATGCATCATCAATACTAATGATCAGCAGGGTGATATATTGTAACTTCTTTAGGTATTAGATGTTTCGATCACCTGTACATAATGTTAGGGTGTAAACATGTTCCAGTGTGTCCTACAATTTGTAATCGATTCACTATTTTTGGAATTGATCTGGGCCACATAACATTTGGTAATTTTTTTTTTTTATTGTGTATTAAACCCTCGCCTGATTTGTCCTCCAGCTGCAGCCGGCTCTGCAGTGTCTGTGAAGACAGCATCTGACTCGAACGTTCCTCCCACTGTGTCCAACATGGCCTCGCTATCAGACCCGCCCCAAGGCCCCGCCTCTCTCCTGACAACATCCAGTCAGACACAGCTTGCCCCTCTGGGGCACGAAGACCCCTCCTCTATTACGATTGCTCCTCCACAACACAAGTGAGTGTGAAACCATTTGTATTGTATTGAATGTGCCAAGAGCTGAATTAAAAAAAACTTTTCTCTTTCTCGCTCAGTGCCCTTTCCACAACACAGAACAGCATGGCTTCCTCCACAGTGCGCACCTCCAGCACAAGCTTATTGGTAAGGTGGCCGTTTTTATTTCTGATGTAAAGGTTTTGAATTCAGCTTTTTAAAATTGTCATTCTTGTGGAAACCTGAAAAAGTTTTATTTTTAATATTTCAATGCTGTTAAAAACTGCATTTATGTCATGATAAAGGTTATATAGGGAAATATAAAGTAACACGTTTTAGACATTGAGTAAAACAGCTTAAAATATAATTCTGTATAATTGTGTTCACACAGTACTGGCAAACAAATTGGTTTCTTTAATGTTGTGTATTCCCATTAAAGTTACAGTGTACTTCTGTAATCTTTTGTATTATTTTGACATTTTTATTAATTGTGCAGCTGTCAAATGTCAGATTATTCCATCGATAACTCGATTAATCAGATAAGAAATCCTTTTTTTTTTATTAAAGAGCGAGTGAATATACTCTTAAAATGAACAAGTAATTTTTTTTCCCTTTTAGAAAATTTACATTTGCTGAAATTTCACCGGAGAATGTTTAATTGCCATATTACATCGAAGCACAAATATATAAATAAATGTATTTCTGAATTTATTTAACTGAGCAGTTGGTTAGAATGTTTTAGTACAACAATGAAAATTAGTCCCGTTTTTAGCACATCGTGAAAATGTGCTAAATGAAATAAATAGGAATATATTAATAATTATTGAGGGGAAAATAAGACACCCATTTAAAGTGAAGCAAAAAATTACATTCCAAATAAACTTGCATCAAAAATGCATTAAAAAAAAAGCACAACTGCACGTGGTGTCAGTGATTAGCCTCTAGAGGTCGCTCTTGTGCTGTATAATGCACCCTGGAAAAACTGTCGACCAACTCACTGTACCAGTTTATATAGACACATGGAAAGTCTTTTTTTTTTTTTTTGTTACATCTGGACTTTTCTATCAAATTTAAGTAGTTTAGTTGCTTTTTATTTATTCTCCTGCTCACAGTGGCTCAGAGTATTGACTTTTGTCCTTTTCCCCAACAGCATCCGAACATGGATGGAGAGTCAAGCCTGCACTCGTCTTCCTTCTCAGTCTCTGCAGTCGCCCCCTCCGCCATGCCCCCTCCCTTAACGGTTTCTTCCTCCTCAGCCCCTGTCTCTCATAGTGTTCCTGTTCCTCCCTCATCTTCCACAGTCAGTGCTGCTTCTGCCCAAGCCAGTCTAATGCCAGTCAGTAGTCTGGCTATGGGGCTGAACAGTGGAGTTGCCTCCATGGTCCCCCAAATTGCTGCTGCTTCATCAGCAGCGGCCTCGGCTTCAGCTGTGCCATCATCAGCTTCATCTCGCAGCACTGCTGCCTCAGGTAAAGGTTTAACAGAAATTTGTAAACTCACTATAAACAGTCTTAAATACTAATCCTGCATCTTATAATTTAAAAGGGAAAGCGCCCCCGAATCTGCCTCCAGGAGTGCCTCCTCTCCTGCCCAATCCTTATATCATGGCTCCTGGCCTGCTCCACGCATACCCGGTGAGGACTTTGTACTAAACAAACCACATTTTTTTTTCTTCATAATTGATTATCTGTTTTATATGTATTTGAAAGTGTAACATAAATATTCCTCTGTCTGGTCAAGCCCCAGGTGTATGGCTACGATGATCTGCAGATGCTCCAGACACGAATACCACTGGTAAGTGCAACCGTGTGCTTTTCAGTAAGCATTCGTGTTTTTAACAATGAGTGACTAAAGTCATTTAAAGGCAATGAGTCTCTCTGGGCATGTGGATGGCCAGCATGAGATATTGCTTCAACAGTGAGAAGAGTATGTAACCAAGTGGAAGCTTTAGGTTCTTTTTACAGCCAAACAGCAGATGCTGCTTAAGCCTGCATCTGCAGGAGATCACCATGCTGGCAGTGACCTGACGGTTAAACCTGGGAGGCTTTAAACAGCATAAATCAGTGTTTCCTGTGTTCATATTCTGGATTTGGTTTTGCTCAGACAAAACATCTGCTACAAAGCAACTAAAGCAAAATAATTGTTGGTTTGAGGAAAAGATGTAACTTTTTAAGCTTCTTACGTCGTCATCTTCTCTTTTATTTGTAGGATTACTACAGCATTCCATTTGCTACCCCAACAACAGCACTCACAGGAAGAGATGGCGGTTTGACCAGCAACCCTTATTCTGGTGGGACTCGTTCACCAATATACATTAACATACAATGCTTTGACACCAAATGTATAACTTGGGACTACTGCAGCATGTGAATATGTACTGTGTGTATACATGTGCATATGAAGGATCAAACATGATTTACTAGACGCCAAGTGCAAGCCAAACATTTCTGTCCCGAAAAACTTTAACTTTAATGTTAAACACAATGTCTTTCAAAAACCCATGATTGTTGGCATTCGGTCATGAATAGACAATTATTGAATAATCAAGACGATCCAAAATTTAACTGTCAGTAGTAAAATATCTATTAATTAGTAATAAAAATATTTTTTTACGAGAGGAAAGTCTTTTTTTTTTTTTTTTTTTTTTTTTTTTTTTTTTTTTTTTTTTTAAAAAACTTTTTTTTTTTTTTTTTATTTATTTTTTTAGAATACATTCTTTGCAGTGTGAGAGTAAAGACAAAATTACAAGCTTATCATATGAATCCATAGGACACCGGGCACTGGGACCCCGGTTGAAGTACTGGGGATGTCTGAGACGTAGAGCACGTTGGTGTTTAACTCCTTAAGGGTTGATTTCTTTCATCATCCCCCTAGTCTCTTGAGAAACTTCTCTTCGAATAGCAGCAGATGGAACCATCAATATCCTTAGTCAACTACAGTCACCATTTCAGACACACTTTTTTTTTTTAAATAAATAACTGCAGTGATGCTCCAAAAAAAAAAAATATTTCTTTAGTGCTAAATCATAATCATTAGTAGGATTTAACCAAATCATCCAATTTATATTTTTATAAATATTACCGCTTTCATCTCGTAGCGCTGCAACTTTATTCTCACAATTTCAAATTTTTTTCCTCAAAATAATCTACATTTTTCCAGTAAACGTAGTTCTTATTTTTTTACTTTTAACATGTCACTAAAACTGTCGTACAGTAGGAGTAAAAGGCGCCTAAGATTTTTTTATAAAAGTATTTTATACTCCAAGAAGAGCACAAGTGTGTTAATTTGAGACTAAATCTAGTTATTGTAGATAGATTGGGGAAATGTGTCCAATATTTTATAAGTCTCAGTAACACGTCACAATTGTAGCACATAAAATCAATCTTCATCAAAATGTCATTTTGAGACGTGGAAATCGAGAGTTCTCATTGGCATTGAGGGGAAATTCACGTATATTGAGATGAATAAGATGAAAGAACCTCCTTGTGTCTTTAATAAAGTACTGCTTATGTTCTCATTTAACATTTTTCATGTCCTCTTTCACTCCGTAGCTGGTGATCTGACTAAGTTTGCTCGTGGGGACACGTCGTCTCCTGCTCCAGCCACCACGCTGGCTCAGGCCCAGCAGAGTCAGACCCAAACTCATCACACCACGCAGCAGCCATTCCTAAACCCAGCCTTGCCCCCTGGCTACAGCTACACCAGTCTGCCCTATTACACCGGCGTTCCTGGTTTGCCCAACACTTTCCAGTATGGCCCTGCCATGTTTCCGGTGAGCTCGCACTCGACCCAGCAAAGCCTGCAGAAGATATCTTTAGTAACTTACACGCATAATAACAAACACATGTTTTTATAAACAATCTTTTTTTCAGGTAGCAGCTACTTCCTCCAAACAGCACGGCGTGAACGTCGGCGTCAACGCTTCAGCCACAGCTTTCCAACAGGCCAGTGGATATGGATCTCATGGATACAGCACTGGTAAGACCTTTCGCATGCACTTCTGTGTCCTCACCCACGTGATCTCAATCCATGCAGATTCCACTTCAAGTGGCCATTTATTTATTTATTTATTTTTTAAAACAAGCGTGTGATTGGAGAAACTGGCCAAAGTGTGCTTCAGGTGTTGTGCAGTTGCTGCAGAGTCCGGTTTTTGCATTCCCTCCATTCTCGCTGGAATTGTGTGTGTTCTTGATAAGGAAATGGCTTGCGTTCATTTTTTATTTAATTATTTTTGTTAATGCGGTTTCTCGTGTTATTGCGGTGCGTTTTGAAAATGAATGAACAGACTAAATCGGTTGATACAACTTTCGACTTGACCGTTTCAGGTGTGCATAGTTATTTTTTTTGCAAGGGTTTGGTGCACCTTGCTAGCAGTGATGTTGGGTTGGTGAGGTCAGGGATGGGCCTGCTGGCGAGACAGGTGGTGGGACATCACATGCTTATTCATATGCTTCCTGCCTTTCACTCTCCAATTTGCCTACATTTTACCCAGGCATTGCTTTTCTTCAATCCCACTGTCGAAGTCCTGCTCTATTCTTTTTCTTTTACTAGTAAATACATCTCAACATCTTGCATGTTGGTGTTTTGTTTTGTTTTTGTTTTTTTGTTTTTTTTACTCTGTCCCTCCATTTCCTGACACCTACTGCTACATATAACCTGTTTGCTCCTAACCCTGCTTGCTGCTTCTCTTTTTTCCTGCCCGTTCCTCCTCTTCCCACGCCTTCCTTTTTCGTGCCTTGCCTGGTGTGTGTTTCTAATGCTGTGGGGCTGTGGCTGTGTGTGCCCGTTTGCAGGCTATGAGGATTTGGGCCAGGCTTCAGCAGGGAGCGGGGATTTCTGTAAGGGCGGCTATGGCAATGCTGTGGCTGCCGCTGCCGCCGCCGCCGCTGCTGCTGCTGCTTCTGCTCAAAACAAACCGGCCAGCTCGGTCACCGCGCCCGGAGTGGGTGAGTGCACATGCACATCTAACGCCCTCTCTTTCTTTTCTCTGGCTCTCTTTCTTTCTTGTTCCTGTTTTCGTTTGTCCGATCACTAGCACTAACCTCACAGGGCAAACTCAAAGCCATGGCATGCCACCTCGACATTACGTTATTGCTAACAGTATACAAAAACCTCACCAGTCAGTTATCATCCTCCGCTTAATCACTTGTAGGAAGTATATTTTCTTTGTTGCTAATATAGACAAAGTCCGCTCTTTTTGTTTTTGTTAGTTATTTTTCTTCCTTCCCTTGTTTCTGAATGTTTGTCTTCCTGGAATTTGCAATGAAGAACCAGGTTTCTTCCTTTGGAAAAAACAATTCCGTATGCAATGTTGCATTTAAATACGACTTGGTATCAAAACGTTTCTAGGGTAGTTTTGTAACGCAGCAACAGATGACGGCCCGCGGCTGCACGAACAGTCACAAGGAGCACAGACCTTAAGTCAGTGTGCCAAAAGCCTTCCTGTGTACACCTGAAGCGTGCGTTGCCACGTCTGCTGTTCTGACCACGTGCGCACCCACAGTACTCGCTAGATTTGGCTCCTGTGGACTTCGCCCTCTTTTTTGATTTTGACACCACTGCAGAGATTCTGTGTGAATTAAATACATTTGTGAAGGTTTACTTGTGTAGTGTTCCTTTATTAGTATTAGTCTGAATAAGCAACTAAGCTGCTACCTTTAGTCAGTGATTGCACGTAACAAGATGCATTAAATGCTCGTTTTATTCTCAACATATTAGTGGTGCGACGGATCACAAGCTCACGGTTTGGATCACATTATGGTTTAAGTTGCAGATCGGATCATTTTTCAGATCACCAAAAAAGGGGAAGGAGCAAAGAAACACTCCCATACATGCGATTTGAATGATGCCGGGAGGCTTTTCAAGTTCTTCTGCTTCTCCTCTAGCCATTGTTTGAACGAAAGCATGATCTGTTCACGTGAACACGTGACTGCTCTGTGGATTTCGTGGATCAACTGCGATCCTTTGAACTACATCCTACACTATATTTGTGGACACCTGAGCATGAGATCATGTGCTTTTGAGCATCATATTCCACATTCAGTGTCCATTTGGTGGTATAATAACCTCCTTTTTTCTGGGAACATGTTCCACATAACTTTGTAGCAGGCATGTGGAGATTTGAGACACAGGCAAAGTCAGGTTCTGATGTGGGTAAGGAGGCCTGGGGTGGGCAGTCAGTGTTCATGTTCAGTAGGGTTGAGGTTCAGAGATCTATAGCAGGAGATTGGAGGACATTGTCATGTTGGAACAGGTTTCAGTGTCCTTGATGAACGAAGGGGAAATTTCTTGCCACCGCATTTTAAAAACAGCCCTTTTCTCCCAGTAACTTTTGTGGTAACAGAATCACATATTCCTGGAAAGTGTCCCAATACTTCTGTCATTATAGTGAATGTTTAGCGCACATCCTCAGTCTTCGTCTTGCCTTCAGCTTCCCCCTCCCACGTAACTGAATTATACTTGCTGGATGATCTAATTGGAGTCAGTTGCACTAAGGATTTGACGGTGTTTGAATTTGCTTGCAGACGAGGGTCTGACTTGAGTCTTTGTGCTCTATAATAGCTGGAGCAGCTGCTATGATGCACAACACCTTGAATTCTGAGTCGTGTGTAGATGAGGTAATGAGTAATAAGCACTTCAATATTATTCACCCTCATCCCTGTATATATGGACCCTCATACCTTATTTATCTACTGTTATTTATTCTAAATAGATCACTTATGCACTTCTGTTTAGATGCTAACTGCATTTCATTGGCTCTGTATATAATCTAATCTCATATTCTGAAATCAGGGATTGAGTTTAACATGTGATTTACACACCGCCAGGTTTCTAATCTTTCTGCTGTACTTGGTTGATATCTGTGGAAGTGTGAAGCTTGGAATTGTGGAGTGTATGAAACACTTTGACATATTTTTTGATCTAACTGCAGGTACAAGCGAATATACCTAGTGTCCGGATTCGCTGAGGAACCTTTTTGTTCAGTTCGATTAGGGCTGCAGCTATCGATTATTTTAGCAATCGGGTATTAGAACTAAGATTGCATTAATAGAGTAAATTAATAAGAAGGACTTTTTCTTTATTGAAGAGTAAAAAGTCATTTTAATTGCTATATTTGCATACAAGAATATCTGCACAACTAAAACCTTTTAAATGCATTTAAATGTGAAATTACAATAAAATACAAATATAGAAATTAAATAACACTATTGGAAACTGCTGTTTTTTTTCCTCGTTACTCCAGTTTTAATTCTGTAGCATCTTCTGTGTTGTGTTGAATTGGGCAAACTTTTTGTTTAACGCTGTGGAAACAGGCTTTAATAGTGTTTACTTGTCCAGGGGGCTCCGGAGTTCATCAGGTGGTGCAGTAATAATGGTTTGTGGGGGAACACCGTGTTCAATGTGTGGTTAAAGGGACTAAACAAAGCATATTACTCGAGGAATCCTTTCAGCCCTACATTAGAATTAAAATTGTACAAATGTTTGTTTCGCAGATGCTGTGAAGTACTGGAGTGTAGAAATGAAGAATAGGATAAATGGATAGATGTGCGTGTGTGTGTATATAGATTATTCTTCTATGATTCTTTCGCTATTCCTGATGACTTCATCAATAAATTGTATGAATCCTTGCCAAACCGCATGGAAGCTCATGGAAGTCATACAAGATATTACATTTGGATCTCACAGCACCACTACTTAATGTGCTCACATATTTTTGTATTTGCATTAAATTTGTTCAATATCTGTATAGGCGAGGAAACATTTGTTGATCCTTCCGTCTTGATTAAATGATAGATTAGTTTCACTGAAAAATTTCAGTGCATTAAACATTATTTGGGTGGGTTTTAGCTTTTCATATGAGCTATTTCTAACACCAATTGATGAATTAAAAGTCAGGTTAATAGCAGGTGTTTCTACAAAATAGATAAGCGACAAGACTTTTGACAGGGACTGTGTCCTGCTGTGGCGACCCCTAACGGGAGAAGCCGAAAGTGTGTGTGTGCGCGTGTGCGCGCGTGTGTGTGTGTGTGTATATATATGTGTGTGTATATATATATATATATATATATATATATAT
>MU589826.1:3534216-3575729 GCA_024362625.1 Silurus asotus
GTTGTTGAACTCCTTATTTTGCCAGTTAATCAAAATCTGGAGTAAGTTTTGTTGTGGCAATTCTCAGGATAGATCCGAGGTGTTTGTCAGAAACTGTCGCAGTTTTTAAAGAGTATCAGATTAAGCTCTCTTAAGAGAAGAAGAAAGTATTGTATTGCACGCGAACATCAATGTAGCTGAACTGCGACATCTTTAAAGGAAACGTGGAGAGTCCATCTTCATCAGTCATGCTATGTAGCTTCATCATTGTTGACGTTATCTGTTCACTGATAGATGCGTTAATGCAAAACTGTTTGACGTCTGTAGCCTTAAATCATTGTAGCAAGATGTTTTCTATTCATTATAATCCAGCACACATAACTGACCTTGCTGTCCTGGTATGATTAGAGTTTGATTTTACTCCCAATTCTGCTTTGAATATGCACAAATACGTTCCTTCAATACATTAAGTTGATGGACCTGTTAGACGTCATCGAATGGGTGATTCGCTGTCTCACGTGTATTGCTTATGTTCTGAGATGTGTTTGGAGAATCTTTTCATAATTAACTCTGACTGTGGAATGAGCTTGTTCAGACCCGTGAATGGTCCCTGTATCGAAATTAAGCTGTTATGTAGGAAAAGTCTGCGCACACCTGATCAGTCGCTCGTACAGTAAAGCACAAGGTTCTATAGAATGGCTTTCTATGGTGTAGCGTTAGTTCCTCTTTACTTGAACTAAAAGACCCAAACGTGTTTCCCGATCTGCTCAAATGTATAAATAATCGCGATAATTGAGTCACTATGGATAAAGGTGTCTGCCAAATGCTGTAAATGTGAGAAGGTATACAGACAAAATATACAGTTCCATACAGGAGGTCACTTTTTTTCTCACAGCAGCTCATCTTAAGATGACCTGTAGGTCAGGGATTTTATTCATTTTTTGGTGGGATTAGGTTCCTGTATGAAGAATAATGTTTGTGTGTCTTTCCTTCAGGAGTCTCTGTTACGTCCAGCAACACGGGTGTCCCTGACATTTCAGGGTCTGTTTACACGAAGACACAGGTGAGCGTCGCTCCTGAAAGCTTTACTCAGATCAGAGTCTAATGAGAATGTCTCTTTATTGTTTTGTTGCTCTTCTTGTCCAGTCCTTTGAGAAGCAGGGTTATCATGCGGCAGCAGCACCGGGAGCCTCGTTCAGCGTGCCCTCAGCGCTGGGCAGTGGCGGCCCCATCAACCCCCCGGCTGCAGCGCCCTATGCCCCGGCGCCCTTCATGCACATCCTCACTCCTCATCAGCAGCCTCACTCACAGATGCTGCACCACCACCTACAGCAGGACGCTCAGGTCAGCAGCAACCACCATCCCAGTCGTTATAATTCCATAATTGTTCAGGTTTTAATAGGGGCAGATTGGATTGAGCAGCAGTTAAAATCATTAAGATGATCACATTTCGAGCAGTAAGGAGGAATATGGGAATAAATGTCTTAATTACCTGTAAAAAATTATATTCATTGTAATATTGAGTCAAGTCTTTGTACTCTGTCAAATTAATTCAAAGCATTAATGGAAGAATGGGACATATAAGCTCATACCTGCTTTAAACACATTGTTTTTTATTGTAAATAAATTGATCTGGTTGGATGCTAACTGCATCCATCAAGACCAATCTGTAACCTTTTATCAGTGCTTATAAGCCAGAGATGGCCTAATGAGATGAGTGAGCTTTGATTTGGCCTACCATGCTGTACATGAGGAGAGAAGAGTAAAGGGGTAATAAAGCTTTTATTTGTAAGCTGAGAAAACATTAGTGGTACCTCCCTCTGTGCACAACAATTTAAAATTATTACAGACATCAGCAAATGAGTGACCCACAATAATTCATGTGTTATGCTAATGTTCTTTTAAGCTGTGCTTGGAGAATTTTCCATTATTAACACTGTGGTAATGCGAAACTGGAAACTGGAATGAGCATGTTGAGGGCTAGTGTATGAAAAGTTTTGCAGACACCTGTCTAATCACACGCACAGTAAAGCACGCAATTTTTACAGAATGTATTTCAATGCGGTAACATTCGTTTCTCCACACTGAAACGTTTCTCCACGCTCAAACATGTTCCATATGACTGCTCCTGTGTATAAAGCGAGCTACATAAAGATATGGTGTGTTACGGTTCGAGTGGAGCAGTTGATCTTCAGACCTTCTCAGTAGCCTCAGAGTCGGATCTCATTAATGCTGTTGTAGCTAAAAGATCATAAACAGCCATGTTTTAAATCTAATGGAAAAGCAGATAAATCTGTAAAGGGGAAGATCATGGAGATGTTTGAATTCTGATCGGTGGGTCATGAGGTCAAATCCCATCTAATAAATAGTTTAAAAATCATATATTGTGATTTCTGGATATATTTTTTTTTAGATTGTCTCTCACAGTGGACATGCAGCTACGATGACAATTTCAGACCCCTCCATGATTTTTACAAGTGGGAGAACTTGCAAAATAGCAGCGTGTGCAAATACTTATTTTCCTCACTGTATATATATATAATAAATGCTCTCTACGCAGCGTATGTTGTCTGTGCAGCAGATTGTAAAAACAATCATGTGGTGTCAGTGATTTTCCTCTAGAGGCCGCTCTTTTAATGACAACAGACCTGTATGAATTTTTGTTCGACTGTTAACAAAACCGATTAATCGGTCAACCTGAACTCTGAATCGTCACTGAACTGTTGCATGAATGGGAATGTTTTGGTTGTATTATAAGTTTTATTGAACGAGAAAACTTGCAAAATAAAACCGATGCAGATTTTTTTCATAGATTAGAGAGTAATGTTTTCTATTGACTTTTAAAAATGATAAAATCCTAAATTTTAAACAAATGAGGCTCCGAGATGACATTTTGCACAGATGAACTTGGACATTGGACGGAATTTCGTGCTCCTAACACCCTGCTTCTACTCTTGGCCTGATGATCAGCCAGGTAGTGGAACGAGGAATGTTGGAGCAGGAAATTCCCTCTAATGTTCAGTGCCCAGGGCAGTTGTTTAATCCCTGAACCTCCTTGATATTTTGTTTTGAAATATTCTGCTTTTGTTTTTCCTCAGACTGGATCCGGACAACGAAGTCAGAATGCTTCCATTCAGCAGAAGTCCCAGATCAACAAGTCTACTTACAACAGCTACAACTGGGGAGGCAATTAACTTGCCCTTGATTCCAATCTGGTGTAAAAAAAAAAAAAAAAAAGGCTGAAATTAGTGGACCCCTTCTCTTCCACACTGATCGTCTGTGGCACCATTCTTTCACTTCACCCTGCCCAACTGCCCCAAAGTACTCCTCAATCCCCATGTTGGTACTCTATTAGAGTGGTGTGTGTGTGTGTGTGTGTGTGTGTGTGTGTGTGTGTGTGTGTGTGGTCTGTGGCACCATTCTTTCACTTCACCCTGCCCAACTGCCCCAAAGTACTCCTCAATCCCTAGTTGGTACTCTACTAGAGTGGTGTGTGTGTGTGTGTGTGTGTGTGTGTGTGTGTGTGTGTGTGTGTGAGGGGTTGACGACTGGCCTGGGAAGCAGTGTTGAAAGGGAACCTCTCAGCCAAGCAGAGTGTAATGAGTTTAAGTAATAATCCCCATGGTCTCTTCTTTCATTCTGTCTTGTATGTAACACAGAGCTATTTTCAAAAGGAGTGTTTTTTGTAACTGGTGGAAGAGGAAGAGAAGTTGGGTTTATGGGTTTGGTGGGGAGACTCCTACCCCTAATTAGACACCCTGCTTAATTTAACTCAAGGAATACATGTCAAAAGGTTACACACGAGGGCACAAAGATGTGAAGGATGAGGGAACGCAAGTTTTCTAGGACCCTTTTTGTCTCTCATGCTTAAATGTGTGTCTGTAATAAGGGTGTAATTGGACACTGTTTTTGTTTAAACCCCTTCAGTTATCCCCAATTTATTGTACAGGCTTGGCAAATGAAGAGGATGCTGTTCATGTGCATATCTATGTTCTTTATATCAGCATACTTTTTTTTTTTTTTTTTTTTTTTCCTCCCCCCCTTTCCCTTTGATTTTTCCCCGGGAAGGTAGAGAATGGGTTGTTTACGCTTACCTCTGCAAATTTCTGAGGTATCGCTGTCTGTCCTGCTCTTTTTCGAGAGGTTGGCGTATACTTACATCACTTTGTACGTGCAAGTGTGTACCATTTCCTCCTCAAACATTCTATGTGGCAATGTTTCCCTCCCTGTCCCTATGTTTTATTGATTTTTCTGTTGATTAGAAAAGTATGAATGGATTTGTATGATCAGTTCCCTCTTTTTTTTTTCTTTTTTTTTTCTTTTTTTGTCAGTGACTTTCTTTTTGTACCGTGTTTTAAGGAAAAAAAAAAACAAAATAAATAAATGGATAAATTTGTCCTGTACATACATATACATATATATAAAAACACAAGTACTGTAGTCCACATTTGTTTGATGGCTTTTCCCTCCTCCTGAATCCTTTACACATAGACCTAACATTTGTTTCATATTTTTTTTATTTTGTAATATATATAAATATAAATATTAAGTAAATAAACAAGAAAAAGACATTTTCATCATTTTGGATGTGAATGTCTTTTTTTAAGAAAACAGTTTCGGATGTCGTGTTTCTGTGTTGTGTGAGATGGTTTTGGAAAACCAGTCAATTGCCTACGGGCCCTTTGATCGATCTTTTTTAAGAAACCATATATAATTACATCAACTACATTTAAATATTTACTGTGTATAGAGGGATTTCTATACAAAACTTTTTTTTTTTTTCCTGCAAATGGCCAGCTGGTTAAGGAGGTAGTTAAATAATATTGAAGTGTTTGTCTAAAATCTTGCTACGTCTGTGTAACATTTTAATGTGATAAATGTAGATCACAGTTTAACATTTATTGCATTTTGTTTGTTTTATTTAAAAACCGATTAGACTAGTCTTTAAATGTTGCAAGTGATTATGACTACTTCTGGATAATGATAAATCCAAGTGATAACTTTATAATACACGCGCGCGCGCGCACACACACACACACACACGAAGTAAAACACTGATCAGGCATAACATTATGACCACCTGCCTAATATTGTGTTGGTCCCCTGTTTGTTGCCAAAACACTCCTGACCCTTCAGACATGAACTTCTTTAGTAGTTTGAGCTACAGGAGCTCATCTATTGGATCAGACCATACGGACCAGCCTTCATGCCTCACGTGCGTCAATGAACCTCGGCCCCCCATGACCCTGTCGCCAGTTCCACCACTGTCCCTTCCTTGGAGCACTTTTTTGGCCCACATTTGACTCGCTCAAATAGTTACACATCTATTTCTCCTGTTTGCAACATCAACTTTGAGGACAGAAATATTATGTAATATATCCTGCACACTAACAGGTGATTGGGACGAAGAAGAGAGAATCAGTGTTAATCCTCTTATGAATATCTTTACACACACTTGTCATCCAGACATTTCTCCAAACATTCAGCTAAAATACTTTGCCATGCCTCTTTGAAAACTTTGCAAAAGGTGGTATTCACTAGTCAAAGATTTTTTTTGACCTTGCGATCCGGTTCATCCCAGAGCAGTTCAATAGGATTTAGATGCACTGACTGGGTGAACCATTTCATTACAGAGAACACGCCAATGAGCTTGGACATGCTTTTGAAATACTTCTAATACTTAATTCAAATTGACGTATTTGCCATTACATAAATATATGATTCTAATAAAAAGGGAATGAATGAGCTGTCAGATTTCTAGCCTTCTAGAAACTGCTAGACTTTTCAAATGTCCCTTCATGATAAATCGATAAATGTTCAGGTTATTAACTGTTTACTGATAGGTGCTCAAATGCAGAACTGCAATTGTAAGAGACTGTTTATGTTCATTCCAGTCCAGATCAATCCTCTCAATTATCGAGTTGCTCAATAACTTCATAGATCTTTAGGTTTTTCATATGAAACCATCCTCAGCTGCATTGTGTATTCCAATTGATGGGAACTCCAGCCAGAGGTAGGATGCCAGAATTGAATCATGCAGATCCAGAGAGAGAAAAGGGACAGGAACATTTGTGATTGGTACCTCAGGTGCTTGTTTAAAAATAAAACTGAGGAGGTTTTAGGTAAGTCTGCATGAGGAAGGGAAGTGCCTGCAAGTTTATAGTGTTAATAATATAAACAATGGCTTAGAATTGCACCTTGTTTTTGTTGTTCGTTCTAGTTTTTTTTTATAGCACTTTTAACAATGTGCAATGTCCCTGGAGCAATGGCCATTGGTACCTCGGGAACAGGTTTAACTTGACAGAGAGAGAAATCAGGATCATTAAGTATCCTTAAGATACACAACCACCAACAAATGTAAGCCAATGCATGTGAGTAAAGGGAACGACAGCATCCAAAGATCCCAATTCACCAAAACACACCAAGTCCATGATCTGCTTCTTTACCTAAGAAAAACTACCTGACAAAATGCTCAATTTGCATAAATAGTTCTGCATTTAATGCCCCTTCCCAAAACAGTATACCTCAACAATGATAAAACAATAAGTGAACATTCTGTGTTAATGACGAGTTCCCTTCTGAGTCCGGTTCCACTTAAGGTTTCTTCCTTGTACTATCTCAGAGAGATTTTCCATCTTACAGTCACCACTAGCTCACCCATTAGGGATAAACTTATAGACAAACATATAAATTACAATTTTATAACTTATATATTAACATATTTAAGCTGTTTTGAGACAAAGCCCGTTGTTGGAAGCACTATACAAATAACATTGAACTGAACTGAGGTGCTTGTGTTGTATTTTTATAGAACCTTTATATTACATTAGGGGTGTAACACAAAAGTCATGGTTAGGTTAAATTTTGGAACAGTCAGGAAATGAATGTAGTTCGTAAGGAACCTCACATGTTCTGCACGTAAAATAAAAAAAAGGATTGCAATCGGTACACATGTGCACCGAACCGAAGGCCATGTACCGAAACTGTTCGGTACGAATACGTGTACCGTTACACCCCTACATTATATATTGTATATTATACTGAATATTTATTAATTATGTCTGTTTTATAGGCAAATGCACACGATTCTCATGTTTTATTTTATTAAATATACCTATAGAATATATTTAACATATCTGTATGTTTACTTTTATAATTAATTTTATACATAAACAGTTCTCCTATGTTTACAACTGTTATAAGCCGCCATGTTGGCTTTAGCAGACTGTTCCAAGTTTCATTGTCTGGGGGGGGGGGTTAATGTATCAGTGGGCTTTGCATACGGTTGTGTACTTGTATGGAGGAAATATTTAGCGTGTTGAACTGTTTATAAATACTGTAATTTCTTTCTTTTCTTTATTACTTTACATTAATAAAAATGTTTAAATGTGTAATCCAAAACACATTTCAGATGAACACCCCTACGTTAAAGTAGGCCAGATGGTTTAATTCTTGAGTCGTCATATGTGAGATCACGTGACGTGTTTGCCATTTTTTTACTCCGTGCGGCTGTTTAGTGACGGTCAGTTCCCACCTGAACAGTAAATGAGTATATTTGATTTGTTTCGGGGATTTTTTCGGGTTCCAGGAGGCCAGAGGTGAGTCCTTTATTTAATATTTATATTAAAAATCACAACCTTAAAGTTTAATGTCCTAATCAGCTCCTGTAGTGACTTGCAAAATATTAAGTAGAGGACACTGGGACACAGTCATAAGGACCTTAAGGGGTTCCTGAAAGTTCCTTAACAAGTCCCAAACAGAAAATTAGGACTTAGAAAACTGAACCTGACATTTATGGCATCTGGCAGACAGCCTTTTCCAGAGCAACATACAACTGAGTAGTTGATAGTTAGGGGCCTTTCTCAAGGGCCCAACAGTGGCATCTTGGTGCTGGGATTTGAACTTATCTTATTTCGATCCATTGCGTTAACCAATAAGCTACCAACGTGAAAAAATCCTGAAAAAAGAAAACATTGTGGTTTATATCAAAGTTATGATATTCAAATAAAATCTTGTATGACGGAGAAATCAGTACCAGTCGAAGGTTTGGCAGCTTAATTTGTGACATTTCTTGTCTTCTCAATGCGCTTTAGACCGTCGGTTGTCTTGTGCAGAGAAAATGGTAACTACTTTTTATTTAAAGAAAAAAAAAAGTCTATCGTTACATTATGGAATGAAGGGGAGTCAATCAGAAAAATCTCAAGAGATTTAAATGTGTCCCCGAATGCAGGACGAGAGCGAGTTTGACAAGGGCCAAATCTTGACGGCTAAACGACTAGACGGCCGAAGCAAATCGAAGGCTGGCCCGTGTGGTCCGATCCAACAGACGAGCTTCTGTAACTCAAATTGCTGAAGAAGTTACTGCTGTTATTGCTCGACTGTTTGGCAGCAAAAGGGGGACTTTTTTCTGTTTATCCGTATTAATGGATAGAAGGTTGCATGTGGGTGTGATGGTCAGGGGGACACTTACTTTTAGCCATATACTGTATCAGAAATCTTCACTTCCGTATGTCATAGATAGCTTTTACTAACAGCACATAGGTTTTTATTGTTTATCTGGAGCGTAACTCTGAGCTTGTTTTGCCAGGGAGCCCTTCTTCGATGGGTTGACCCATGAAGACGATGATGACGATGAAGAGGAGGGTGGATTCGATCGCGAATACTTGGACAGATTTGACGACGCCTTCAGATTCAGCTTTAGTCTTGGCCCAAATGGGATGCGTATTGAGGAGCCACAGACGTTTGGTCAAATATTACGGGACATGGAAGAAATATTTGCTGGTTTAGGCAATTTCCGGCATGGTACACTTCATTTCTTATACTCTTATACACTGTGTTTTTTTTCCCTCCCATTCTCTGCTTTCTCTTTGACATTCTGGAACAATGAGACCATGCTCTTGCTCCAGTGTTTGCATTATAGGGATGTTAAGATTCACGCATTCGTATCAGTGCATTGGCATAAAAGTTAATGATGTGATGCATCGGTTTAAAAAAGTGTGCATCGAATACAAGTCGGCATTTGTATCGTGATGAGTCGTTTTTAACATATTTGCATCTATAAAAAAATATATATTTTTTTTCTCTATAATTATTAGAAAGGGACCAATCAATTGTGACCAATATTTTATATGTAGATTGATTTCCCCTGTCTAAACTGCTGTTATGTGAATATGACGCATCACTAGTGTCGGGCCGTGCATTTGGTACCTGGGCCTTCAGTGAGGACTTACCCGACTTAATCCACCTCCTAATATCACCACTATCACATCTAGATTCTAGAAACCATCAATACAATACAAAAACGCAATATTACAATGTGTGGCATCACGGAGAGAGAGGAATTTCACATATGGAGGGTGAAAACCATTTTACTAAAGCAAGAAATGTGCGATGTTTACATAAGCATAATGTGCAGCGCTCCTCAGAGGCTGTAATCCAGTGGTACCGCTCGTATTCACTGGTCTGGAAGTGGTAAACAAACCCTTTCCTGGGCTGAGACGAGCTAGCTAGCTTCAGGGTTGGCCAACCTTCTCACGATGTCTAGCTTTTCTGAAAAATTGATTTTTAAGTATAAGACCAAATCAATTTCTCTTCCTCTGTAGGCATAAAGTCTAACTCAGATGTATTAATGTGTGCAGATCGCTACACGTTTTTTGCCAGTCGAACTTGGCTGTAACAGTTTCCCTCTGACCAACCAATCAGAGGAGGGAAAATGCCGGAGTTATTCTGGGCCAGCGAGCTATGAATATGAATCTGATTGCTTAAAGAAACAGAGCTACTTCTCAAGGAGACTATGGTAAAAGGGCCAGCAGTACTGACTCTGAAGGCTCTGGGCAGATTAGATTGACGTGGCAGCACAGACTGAAAAAAAAAAAATCTAACATCCACAGACACGTACTGGAAGCAGAGCAGCCAAGAGAAACGCTCCGGAATGAAGAGAATAAACTCTTGGGAATAAATGTATACAATTTCATGGAACAAATATTAGAAGGCTTTGCTGGCCCTGATCGCCCACCACTGCATATCACGTACAATACAGATTTACATGGCAGAGGTAGAGCTGCATCTTCCTGCACATTGTTTACTTTTATGCTGATGCAAATCGGTAAATCTTACCATCCCTAGTACACGTCACTGAACGTGTTTGGCTTGCTTTAAACTTTTCTTCTTTTTTTTCAGATATGCCCAGTATTGAGGCTCCACCTCAGGAAAGCAGGAAAGAAGAAAGAAGTAGGGACTCTCTCAGAGACTACATGCTGAAAAAGCCGGACGATTCTACCCGTGACGCACCTAGAGACGTAGAGCCTCCATTACCTAGAGGTCCAAATGTCCCCTGGAGACCTTTCTCAAGGGTGAGACATTAGAATCTCTTTATTTTAAGTAAGAAAGCAGCAGTTCTTAATCTGTTACAATCCGGAACAAGTTCATATTAATGATAGTTGTTTGTTGTTTCCATTTAAGGACATTTGGAGCGATGGTCCAAGACAAAGGCAGAGAGAAACGAAAGAGGACAGTGGTGAGTTTCGGAATATGTCTGTGTGTTAATTGATTTGAAGCTAATACTAATATACAGTAAAACTTATTTTTACTCATGAAGAATTGCTGTTGTAGTTTCGGTTCATGCTGTGAGCCGCCATATTGATTTGACGCCTCTTGCTGAATTTGAGGTTGTTCCGACGTGATTGGGCATTTTCCAGTTTAGAAGTTATGAGTTACAAGTTTGTGTTTAATTTCATGAAGTTCACAAGTTTTTATTGAGTTTCTTCTGTTTCATTAAGTACATCTGAAACTTTTAGCTTACAGTCATTACAGTGGTTGCCAGTGTAGTTTGTGTAGTTTCTTTTGTCCATTTAGAGTCATGAAGGCCTCTGATGGAAAATATGTAAAGTCGTATAATTCTACAGTTTACCACGTTACCATGGATACCTCACTTGCTGCTTACAAATGAAGGTTACTGTGGATGATTCAACTCAAGAACCATGAAGATGGATTTGGAGTGTAATTAATATTTACCTATTAGGCATCACATTATGACCACCTGCCTAATATTGAGTCCCCCTTTTGCAGTCGTGACCCTTCGAGCATTAACTTCTTCAGCAGTTTGAGCTACAGGAGCTCATCTGTTGGCTCAGACCACACAGATCAGCCTTCATTCACCACGTGCATCAGTACGTCCCGGCCGCACACGACCCTGTCGCCGGTTTACCACTGGTCCTTCCTTGGAGCACTTTTGATAGATACTGACCAATGCAGACCTGGAACATCTCACAGGAGCCACAGTTTTGGAGATGTTCTGACCCAGACGTCCAAATGTCACAATTTGGTGCTTGTCAAACTCAAAACCCTTCACTCATTTTTCCTGCTTTAAACACATCAACTGACTACTTACTGCCATATATATCATACTCACTAACAGGTGCCATGATCAGTGTAAACTGCTGCAATGTCTTAAGGCTGCAATTACAATGAAATGATTGACCTTCAAATGTCTACATTTAAGCATTTTGAGTATTCGATGTGCACTAGATGAGGACTGGTTCTTTTTTGAGTCTGGTTCCTCTCAAGGTTTCTTCCTCATAATGTCTCAGGGAGTTTTCTCCAGCCACAGTCACCACTGGCTCGCTCATTATGGATAAACTTATAGGGACTAATTTACTTTAAAGTTTATATTTCAAATCTATTTATCTCTGTAAAGCTGCTTTGGGACAATGACAAGTTTTTACAAACCGGATAGAAATTAATTAAAACGCAGCGGGTTTGTTCTTTGCGGTTCGGTGTCTCAGATCATCTTCTCCTTTGTGTGATGGATTTGTGAGGTAGTGAAGATTAAAAGGTAACAAATAAATGTAGGGAAATATATTAGTAAAAATGTCTTGCATAGTTTTATAATTCCATTTTTTTTGTTTTTTTTTTATTCCAGATCTTGATTCTCAGGTGTCTTCAGAGGGACTTGACCAAATCTTAAGCCGAGCTCCACCTCAGCCCAAAACCCGATCCTTCTTTCAGTCTGTTACAGTTACCAAAGTGGTTAAACCTGATGGAGTGAGTGATTGTGAATTTTCTTTTTATTTCTCCCAATATGTCCATTTCTTTTCAATAGCTATCTAAGTAGCATAGTGAGGGTGAGGCCAAACACATCCTTCCTCTGAGCCATGTGACGCCGGACAACATGCTTTAACTCTCGATTTTGAAAACGTAGTTCTGGCTGAAGCATGAATGTTACTTTATTGTTCCTATAGTAACAGTTCATACACAATCTTAGGCTGCAACAAAGAAGTTGACAGAGAAGTTTCCAATTTCGAGTTTCTCAGGAATTCGACTGCAGTTTGAGAGGGTGAGAGGGTGAAAGAGAGAGAAAGGGCTGCTGGTAAACGAGAGTGATTACTGATAATGTAATGGTGTTTGTATGTGTGGGTGCAGACAGTAGAAGAGAGACGTACAGTCAGGGATGGCCAGGGTAATGAAGAGACTACAGTGACCCGCTCAGGAGGCCCTGGTTCTCCAGAAGGTCGGCGTGATGATCCAGCTTCTCCCTCAGCAGGTGGGTTCACACACTCTGAAAACATCGCAACCTGCATCCGAAAACAAGAAAGTATGAGTGCAGTACAGAAGAAAGTTTGCAGAAAAGTCAGCAGTGAATAGCGTTCTAATAACATGCACCGAAAAACAATCAAGTGAAACTTAAATCTGTCACAGGGGGTGGATTTATTCATGCATGTTAAATATATTTATAAAAAGCAATGTGTATTATGGTTAATAGGCTGCATATTCACTTACTGGGAGTTAATCTGTAGTTCTGTGTGAAATCACACGTATTCAAGCTACGAATATCGCAAACGCATTTCACATGCTCTCATATTTGGTCAGGATTTAACTTCCTGTTTTGTTCCCAGGTGCCCATGGGCCTTTCTCTGAATTGCACGATGAGACCACCATGTTCTCCAAGTTCTTTGGAAGATTCAGAAGTTGAACGGAGAGAGGACACGAGGACGCGAGTGCATCTGAGTATCAGACACACAAATACAGACATTGACAAATGCAAACTGCTTCAGCACCATCTTTATTTATTTTTTAACCTGCCGACTGCTATTCATCTGTGAAATTGGAATGTGTATAAGCAAATTGTTCAGAATAGAAATAAAGAACAGAATCTGCTGTAGTGTTAACAGTTTCTCTTTACTCAAACTAAGATGCTGAACCTGTTGCAGCATGACTGTGCTTCTCTACACAAATCGAGCTTCATGAAGACGTTGTGTTTTTAGGTCAGGGTGTGTGTGTGTGTGTGTGTGTGTGTGTGTGTGTGTGTGTGTGGGTGTGTGTGTGTGTGTGTGTGTGTGTGTGTGTGGGTGTGTGTGGGTGTGGGGGGGGGTGGGTGTGTGTGGGTGTGTGTGGGTGTGTGTGGGTGTGTGTGTGGGTCGATCCGCAGCAGACAATGACATGGGCCGGAGTATTTTTGTGGTGATTTTATTATGATGTTAAACGTATTTATTATGCCACCTAATGACCGTTTATTATTATGTTCTGCACCGTACAGGTGAATGATCATCACTTTTCAGAGCTATTCAGCCTATTAAAAGAGCATTATTACTGTCATAATGACTTTTTTCAAATTCATTGCTATTTAAATAAAAACATTTACTTACTTATAATAGTAATATTAATAATAATAATACTCAGTAATATAGCGCTCTCCTAATGTTCATGTTGATCAATAAATATATATATACACTGGTTTCACCTGAATAGTTTTAACCCCCAAAACATCTCGGCATCAGTTCATTGTATGTCATTAAATGTAAAATGGTTAAACCAGTTGTCATCATCTGTCATCTAAAATGTCTATTAAAATTTTATTTGTAAATGTGACTTGAATTAATGAATTGTGCAGATATGAATCTTGAATGTTATAAATGTAGGCGAGTGAAAGGCATCAGATCAACAAATAATCAACTCTTCTTCTTTCGCCGCCACATCGGCTCATCCTGTCCTCTACATCTGACTCTTTCATCCCAACTACCTGCATATCTTCTCTCACCACATCCAAAATTCTCCTCCTTGGTCTTCCTCTTTTCCTCCCTCATGGTGGCTCCATCCTCAGCATTCTCTTACTGATATACCCCATGTCCCTCCTCTCCACATGTCCAAACCATCTCAATCACACCTCCCTCACCTGTCCCTCTAATAAACTTGTTTCTAATCCTGTCCATCCTCGTCACTCCCAACAAACATCTCAACATCTTCAGCTCTGCTACCTCCAGCTCCACCTCCTGTCTTTTACTTAATGCCACTGTCTCTAAAACATACAACATCTCAGGTCTCACCACAGTCCTATAAACTTTTCCTTTCACTCTCACAGATACTCTTCTATCACAAATCATTCCTGCGATCCCTCTTCTCTTTTCTCTACTCTTTTCTTCACTTCTCTAACACAACCAACCAATGATCAACTACAGTGGTGTGAAAAAGTGTTTAATACAAACAAAGCAAAGCACAGAATTATAAATTCTGAAAATGAGGAACAGCTAAGAAACAAACGCACACTTGTACAGTAAAAGTGTGAAACATGTCCTCTCTTATAATCAATATAAATTAAATATCCAATCAAATAAATAAATTTGTGCTGCTGAAATTCATAGATGCCAAACAGAAGGAAGTCAAATATTGTGCATTTTCAGTCTCTGTGATCCAAACCGTATTTTATATCAAGAAATCCTGAAACTGTGCAGCATCATACTGACAACACGACTAAACATTTTACAGACATATACAGACATAAATAACACTATACATTTAGCTTGGACTATACAAGACTATACAGACAATAGTATTATAGGGAAGCTGGTAGCTCAAGGCATTGGGCTCTGGATGGAAAGTCCAGAAGTTCAAATCCCGGCACCACCAAACCGCCGCTGCAGGCCCTTAACCATCAACTGCTCAAGTCACTCTATAAAAAAGAAATCTAACATGGAAAGATGAAGTTATTTGACTGACGATCTCCACCAAAAGTCCCCGTCCAAAATGACCCAGCTTGAGAGGATTTGCCATGAGGAATAGCAGAAAATTCCCAAATCCAAGTGTGCAAAGTTTGTTGCTTTGTATCCGAATAGACGCAAAAAGGCTGCAATTGCTGCGAGCATCACATAAGTACTAAAGGGCCCAAATACTTATGTACATGTGATAGAATTATTATTATTTTTTTATTTAAATACATCCACAGACCTTAAATTCTGTTTTCGGTGTACTGAGAATAGAATAATGAGAAAATGGGGCCTGAATTAGTGATGCGCATCTCCGTAACTGCATCTCCAATGCGATCTCGATGTATAGTCAACGATACGATACATGAAAGATACATATGAAGCAGCTACCCATGCCATGCGAACTCCTATTATTTTGCAGTGTCTTGCGATTTGATTCAACACAATGCCATTCAATGCAATACGACTCAATGGAAAAAATATGACGCTATATATGATGACTTTTAACGCATGACCCTTTATGATGTGAATCTGTGAATCTTACTATTCTTTCTGAATTCACTGATAGACGTGCAAAATGACGTTCGAAATTTGTTAATGCAATCATGCTGCCTTTATAAACTGTCTGAGAACTGACACTACTAATCACTTCTAATCATTACTGATCTTATCACTAGCCTTGTATATTGTCTATAGCTACATATTGTAATGCAGTCTATAAAACTTCAGTCCGAATGAGTGTCTTTTCACAATTATTGTGTAACACACTGGAAATGTCGTTCAATGTACTGTGACTTCATGCGAGTTTATTCTGTGTGTAACTTTTCACTGATTGAAGATGTTAAGGTTTATGTTGGGAGTGACGAGCATGGACAAGATTAGAAATGAGTTTATTAGAGGGACAGCGCATGTAGGATGTTTTGGTGACAAGGTGAGGGAGGCGAGATTCAGATTTATATATGCAATGTATATATATATATATATATGTATATATAACATTTAATTTCAATCTTTTTTATTTTTTCACCAACATGCTTTAGAAGTTTAAGCAGAGAGGTTTAGGTGATGGACGTCTGATCAGATGGTTGTGAGGTCAAATCTGTGCACCACCAACCTGCTGCTGCTCGACCCTTAACCTTGAATGTAGTATAAATAAGTCACTGTGAATAAGGGCGTCCACCAAATGTAAATGACTTTAATATGACTCGATAAAACTGTTAAACCAACACACACACACACACACACACACACACACACACACACACACACACACACACACACACACACACACACACTAACAATGTTGACATTTTTTTGGCACATATTTTCTTTTTTTATCTTTGTTATCTAGGATTAATCTGCAGTGCTCTTCAGACACAATATAAAAGCACAACTCATCATTTTATGGTATGAAATTGTAATTGCATGCAGTCATACACACACACGCACACGCACGCACGCACGCACAACGCACACACATAAACACAGACACATGTTGAATATGTAGGGGTTTAGACTACACGGTTCATTAGAAACAGCTTCTTTTATTTCTAATAGTAGGTCATTAAGTGCTGATCGGGCTGTTTTTATTTAAACTGTGTGTAGCTGTGATCACACAGTGTTACTACACTGAGCGAATTCTTGAAAACTACAAAATCACCTCTTGAAACATGGACCGAGTGTTTAAGAGATGCAGGATCAGCTGTGGTCTGGTTCGAGAGTGTTTTGCTGAGTTTCTTGGAGTGTACATTTTAATAGTAAGTCGGTTTATTCATTCATATATTATTGTATTTTTTCCCCCTTTTTTAAATTTTCTACTTATTATACATGATACATTTTTTTTATGTTCAAGCAAAGAAAATGTTTCATGCTTAGGTTCTCTTTTCTTCAAAAGGAATTACTGAACTATTCTTACCTACTTTCTTACAAAGTCTATTTTGGAATTGATTTGTGCAGCGAACATGTCGTTATTAAGAGACACTGGTTACTTGAGGACTTTGAGCTTTCGAGCATGGTGAGGAAACAGAGGGTTTATCGAGCTGTTAATCTGCAAATCACACTTTTAAGTTTAATTATTCACCATTACGATGCAGCATTATGTTTTTATATACACCTTAATATGTGAGGGGCGTTCAAGTCAAACTGGGACTTAAAATAAAAGAACACATTTTTCATTGAGTGGAAACTGCATTTAGTTTTTGAAATACTCCCCCTGCTACATTTATACACTTATCTGAGCGTTTATCGAATGCCTGGAAATATTTGGCATAGAAAGATTTCTCTGTACACCTAAACCATCCTGGGACCTTCTTTCTTAACTTCGCTACCAGTGCTGAAATGCTGAACTCGTCATTGATCCAGGATCAGTTGTTCCATGTGCTAAATGTTTACAGGAATGACTGCTGTGGGCTGGGAAACACCACGACTGGTGTCGTCACTGACGGACTCATCACTGTATTGTACTGGTAAAGGGAGAGAAGTAGCTGATATGATGGAGAGGAGAAAGGTCGATATGTTGTGTGTTCAGGAGACCAAGTGGAAAGGTAGTAAGGCCAGAAACATTAGAGGTAGCTTTAAACTGTTCTATCATAGTGTGGATGGAAAGAGAAATGGTGTAGGGGTGATCCTGTAGGAAGAGTACAGTAAGAGTGTAGTGGAGGTGAACAGAGTTTCGGATAGGGTGATGAATGTGAAGCTGGAAGTTGAAGGGATGATGATAAATGTCATCAGTGCCTATGCTCCACAAATGGGTTGTGAGATGAAGGAGAAGGAAAGATTCTGGAGTAAGTTAGATGAAGTGGTAGATGGTGTAGCTAGGAATGGGAATAGGTGAAGGGAACAGAGGTGATGAGGAGGTGATGGGTAGGTATGGTCTTAAGGAGAGGAATGTGGAAGGGCAGATGGTGGTAGATTTTGCTCAAAGGATGGAAATGGCAGTGGTGAACATGTATTTTAAGAAGAATGAGGATCATAGGGTAATGTATAGGAGTGGGGGAAGGTGCACACAGGTGGACTATGTGCTATGCAGGAGATGCAACCTGAAGGAGATTGGAGACTGTACGGTGTTGGCAGGGGACAGTGTAGCTAGACAGCATCAGATGGTGGTGTGTAGGGTGGCTTTGGAGGTGAAGACAAAGTGAAGGAGAGTAAAGACTTAAAGAAGAATAAGATGGTGGCAACTAAAGGAGGAGGACTGTAGTGTTAGATCCATAGAAGAGGTCAGACAGAGGCTCAGTGGTGGTGAAGAGGTGCTAGATGATTGGGCAACTACTGCAGAAGTGAAAAGGGAGACAGCTACAGTAGGAAGGTACTTGGTGTGACATCTGTAAATAGAAAGGAAGACAAAGCGACGTGGTGGTGAAATGAGGACGTGCAGGAAAGCATAAGGAGAAAGAGGTTGGCGTAACAGGATTGGGATCGACAGAGTGATGAGGAAAGTAGGCAGGAGTACAAAAAGATGGGGCAGCAGGTGAAGAGGGATGTGGCGAAAGCCAAGGAAAAGGCATATGAGGAGCTGTATGAGAAGTTGGACACTAATGAAGGAGAAAAGGATTTATACCGATTGGCCAGGCAGAGGAACCGAGCTGGAAATGATGTGCTGCAAGTTAGATCAATAAAGGATGGAGATGGAAATGTGTTAACTAGTGAGGAGAGTGTGTTGAGAAGATAGATGGAGTATTTCAAGCAGCTGATGAATGAGGAAAATAAGAAAGAGAGAGAAGGGTGGATGATGTGGAGATTGGGAAGCAGAAAGTGGATAGGATTAAGAAGTGAGAAGTAAAAAAGAAGTGAGAGCAGCGATTAAGAGGATGAAGACTGGAAAGTCGGTTGGACCAAATGACATACTGGTAGAAGCATGGAACTACAGGGGAATAAAGTTGATCAGTCACACCATGAAGTTATGGGAAAGAGTAGTGGAAGCCAGGCTGAGAGAAGAGGTGACCATCTGTGAGCAAAAGTATGGTTTCTTGCCGAGGAAGAGCTCCACCCCAATGTTTTATTTCAAGGTCAGGAATTTACGGTACACTTCTACGATGGTAGAAATAGTAAATTCAGTCTTCTGCCAATAATAGGACCCAGCGATCTATTGGATGGATAACTGAAAGTGAATTAAATACATTCTTTGTAACAGCTGAGGACTAATATGCATTCTTTAAAAAGAATTTCTAAATCCAATTACGTACGAAAATGTAAAATGAGCCATACGATGTCTCTGAAAGATTCTTAGCCTTCTTAAGGTACAAGGGGGAGGTGAGAGAGGGGAAGATGGTTTCAGGAGTAAGGGGAGGCTGTAACTACCCCAGAGACAGAGGAGAGTGTACAGAAGTATGGGGGTAACCTGAAGTATAGGGGATATCGACCTGAAAATCCAAAACTAAGAACCCCCCACCACCACCACCACTTCCACATTCAATGATCCTTACCCTTACAAACTCTCCCATTACTCTCCATCTCTGTGGTAGTTACATCCTCCCCTTACTCCTGACACTTTCCTCCCCACTCTCACCTCCCACTTGTCTATTAACGACCGATGAAGCTGCTCAGATGAGTAGTGAAAAGTTTCAATCCAGTCCAGTCTCTAAAGTCAATACTGTGACTGAAACCTCTGAACATATGATCAGTAACCAAAATCCCTAACCATTGCCTACCACCTATTGAACATGGATCTAATACATTTTTTATTTATTTTTTTTATTTATACATATACACTAGCCGTGAAGCAGGAAAAAACAATTTATGCTTAGTCTGAAAATTAATTTCAGTACTCTTCTGATTTCTCTGTAAATCAGTAAACCACACTGTGTCTTCTCACTGTAGCTATTTGGCTGTGGCTCAGTCGCTCAGGTCACAACTTCAGAAAACAGTAAAGGAGAATACTTGTCAATCAATCTCGGATTTGCTTTGGGCACTACATTTGGAGTTTATGTTTCCAAAGGAGTATCAGGTAAGCCATGTTTCATGTGGAAATGCAATTAAGCTTCTAGCTTGTCTAAGCACAAGGCAAAAAATCCACAAACCAACAGAAAAATCCTATTCATGCTAATGTGATGTTTGATCATTTGTGCTCATCATAAAAACATTTCTTGTTGTTTTGATCAAATTGCGAATGCTTTTGTATATTTATTTAATAGATTGTGTACGAGTGTCTGCTGTTTCCTACATTATCAGTTGTTTATGTTCATGTTGATCAAAATATATTATACTGGTTTCCCCTGAATAGTTTTAACCCCCGAAACATCTCAGCATCAGTTCATTGCATAAGTTATTGAATGCAAAATGATTAAACCAGTTGTCAGAATCTGTCCTTTAAACTTACACTTTTTTCTTGTAAATGTGTTGAATTGATGAATTGTGCAGATGAATTTTGAATATCACTACTGAAGGCGGTCAGGTGGAGAGTGACTAAGAAACAAATGCACACTTGTACAGTAAAAGTGTGAATCCTGTCCATCTCTTGTAATCAATATAAATCAAATATTCATTCAAATAAATAACTTTGTGCTGCTAAATTTTATAGATGCCAAACAAAAGGCAGTCAAATGTTGTGCATTTTCAGTCCAAACCACAGTTAAAATCCAGAAATTCTGAAACTGTGCAGCATCATACTGAAAACATGACTACACATTTTGATGGTTATGCTTGTAAACAGTGATGAAGGGACTTTTCATTCTGATGGAAAAGAGATGTTCATTGACACAACTATTTACTTTTGAGAGATGAACTAAGGATTTAAAGAAAAGTACAGGCTTTTGCAAGAAATCCAATTATGTTGTGCTGTTTGTACAAAAGTTTAAAAAAAAACACTTACTGGGTTGCAAATATTAAGGATGACTCGAGAAAATGTTTCAAAGCAACTGAGAAAAACTGTAGTGTAACATATGAATTGAACAGTGTGCAGTTTACATTACTGTAATGTTCAATTTTCTGTAAGCAGATCAGAGATGATGGTGAATCCTTGGTATTATTGATGAGGTTGGTTGGGGATAGAAACATGTGCAGTTTGCCTACATTCTGCCTAAAATGTGCGCTTAGTCAATCAGGCCCTGAGTAGCCCCAACCAGCCAGTATTTTTTATACTATATATGTATTTTATATATATATGGCCTGTGAATACTGTCACTTTTAAATTATTAAATATTTGTAATTTTTGTTTAATTATTATTGTTGTAAATTCCCAATGTTACATTGTGTTAACTGTAACCAAGGTTATTACAGTTTTTCTCAGTTGCTTTGGAGCATTTTACAGATCATCCTTATTATTTGCAAACCAGTAAGTGCTTTTTTCAGAACCTTTGTACAAACAGCACAACATATTGGATTTTTGCAAAAGCCTGTACTTTTCTCAACATTTGTCAATGATATGAATGGCATCAGAACAACAAGAACTTTTGTTAAAAAAGATCGCCAAAATATTTAGTTATGTTGTCAGTAAGACGCTGCACAGTTTTAGTGTTTCCTGGTATTATTATGGTTTGGATTATAATGAATAAAAATTTCCAATTTTGACATCTAGATATTTCAACAACAAAATGTATTTATTTGATTGCATATTTGATTTATTTTGACTGCAAGAGATTCACACTTTTACTATACTGTAATAGTGTCTGTTCACTTCCTGGTTGTTCATCCATTTCCAGAAATCTTTGACCAAAGCAACAAGAAATGCTTGTATGGTGTGCACAAGTGAATACACGATGTGAAGGTCAAACAAATAGTTTTGAGAATTTCATTTCTGATGAGAAATAAAAAAAAATGTGAAATGCTCCAAATCAACTGAGAAAAATGTTAGTACTAAACAAAAAAATCAGTCTGGATCAACTGAATAGAAATAACAGTTATTACAGAAAGAAATTGGATGACAAAAGTTCCTCCTTTCTGGACTTCTTTCCTCTACTTCAGGAGCTCACCTGAATCCCGCTGTGTCTCTCAGCCTGTGTTTTCTGGGCAGGTTCCCTTGGACTCGGCTTCCTTTCTACATCTTTTCACAGGTGTTTGGTGCCTTTCTGGCTGCAGCCACTGTTGCGCTGCAGTATTTTGGTGCGTGATAAAGTTTTTACCATCTTTTAACCACAGTTTAAAGGTGTGGTGCAGGTCTGTTATGTAATGTGTGTCTGTTTCCAGATGCTATAATCCATTACAGTGGTGGGAAGCTTACAGTGAGCGGCCCCACTGGCACAGCAGGAATATTCTCCACTTACCCTGCAGAATACTTGAGTGTATGGGGAGGAGTAGTAGACCAGGTAATTTGACTCTAAATTACTTTTTGGATTCAGTGAAATACAAGTGGCCATGTTTATATACAGGGAGGTGCAGGAAAATGGGAACTTTTGAAACTAGGAGTTACGACCCTGACGAATTGGTGCAACTTTGTTTAGAACCCTTGCCAGTTAAATTAGTTAAAATGGAACAGTGGATTGGCTCGCAATGAGCTTTTGCTGTAAAACCTTTTCTTAAGAATGGTGCTGGTAAGAGCATGAGCTGTCGATGCCCCGAGGTAGCTATCTTCTAGTTATAACATTTTTAATTTCCCTGCGCCACACTGTATTATCAGGGAGCTTTTCCTTCCCACAGTCGGCACTGGCTCACTCATTAGGGACAAACTTACCATAATAAACAACAAACTTATACATTCTTTATAACTGCTTCATTTCTGTAAAACTGCTTTGAGACAATTTCCATTGTTAAAAGTGCTGTACATTCAATTAAACATTACTTATCGACATTAAACTAAAACAAATCTACATAGAATTTTTCCAGATATTTCCCCAATATGTGATAAATGTCAGACTATTAAGCCACAATCTTACACAATGATGCTCTTTGCTGAAAGTTACCACCATTTTGGACTAATATGTTTCAAATTGTATCTGATATATTTCAGGTTAAGTTACGACACGATCCACTTATAAGTGAGATTTTGCATTTTAGATAAATTCAACTTTAATCTCAAAAATTTCAACAACAGTTGTTGTCCAATTGGCTTATTATTGCAAGATATTAATACTAAAATTATAGAAAAATACCACACACTAGAAAAATACCACACACTAGGGACTTAAATCCTGCTACACTAATAAATGCTACACTAATAAATGGAAAAATAAATTATACATAATAGTTTTTTCCATTTATTGGTGTAGCAGGATTTACGTCCCTAGGGATCAGGAGAGGAGGCCTATTGTTTTTTTTTTCTAGTTTTTTTGTATGTTCTGTTTTTATTTATTTTGTTTAATGTATTTTATTTTATTATGTTTTGTTGTGTTTCCTACTTGCCCATAATGTAGAATCATAAAAGCTTTGTAATGATAGTTGGATTCTGCTAATAAAAAGATTTAAAATAAAAGTTCAATACAATTAAAAATGAATTGAATTGAATCACTATGACAGTGATTGACCATGAGCATGCTTCTCAGGTGATTGGCACAGCGGCCCTGATGGTGTGTGTTCTGGCTCTGGGTGACAGCCGTAACGTTGCCGCTCCTCCTGGACTGGAACCTGTGCTAGTGGGAGCAGTGGTTATGGTAATCGGTGTCTCCATGGGTTCAAACAGCGGTTATGCCATCAACCCGGCACGAGACATCGGCCCTCGTGTCTTCACCTATATAGCGGGTTGGGGCGATGAAGTCTTCAGGTTAACTTGACACACATATACACTCTTATTACAGCATAAAGGTTTAGGTTTTTGTTCATGACTCCACTGTGTTGTTCTGCTTCAGAGTTCAAGACGCAAAAACAAACAGGGTCTGTGTCTTAATTTGTAACTGCTTAATTGTACAAATCCAGCGAAGTAACTCTGAATGTCCATGGAAAATGGACTTTAAAGAATTCATAATCATGATTCATAATTATTGAAGCTATTTATATTAGTCGACTCTCTGGTTTTGAATGTGGCTTTGGGAAAAACTTCCTTCAAGACCATCATCACGCATGCTAAATTGTGAAACTGTAAATGACTGCATCTGTGCCGAATGCTGTCTACTGACTACATAAAACCGGGAGAAAATGGGCTCTGATGGCAATGTCTAACTTCCTGAAGCAATTTCAGTCCATGGTTTAAAGCACAGAGCAGTGATCTGGTGAAGGATACCATTCCATAGAAGCATTCCAGGCTCCATGCTAGGTCCTCAGCTACTCAGGGACGTATTAAAATGTTAACATCTAACTGAGCCAAACTCTTGCCATATATAAATCTTACAAAACTGGGTACACCCCTCACATTTCAACAACGATTTTAGTTTATCTTCTTAAGTGACAATACTATAAAAAATATAACGTGTTAGAATTAAGAGTAGTATAGCAGTACAGATTTACTGTCCTCAGAAAAATAACTCAGCATATAGAAATAGCTGAAAAAAACAGTGTGTACACCCTAAGTGAACATGTCAAAACTGTGTCCAAAGTGTTAATATTTTGTTTGAGCACCACTGTTATCTGGCACTGCTTTAATCCTCCTGGGTATGGAATTGACCAGAGCTGCACAGGTTGTTGCTGGGATCCTCTTCCACTCCTTCATAATGACATCACGGAGCTGCTCAGTGTTAGACACATGGCGCTTTTTCACCTTTCGCTTAAGGATGCTCCACCGGTGCTAAATTGGGTTCAGGACTGTAGACATCACTTGGCCATTCCATCAACTTCACCCTTATCTTCCTCAGCAAGGCAGTTTCATCTTGGCGGTGTGTTTGGGGTCGTTATTATGTTGAAAAACATTTGTTCAGCCCAGTTTTTATAGGGAGGGCATCATGTTATGCTTCAGAATGTCACAGTACATGTTGAAAGCTATGTTTCCCTCAAGAAACTGCAGCTCTCCAGTACCAGCAGCACTCATGCAGCCCCAGACCATGATGCTACCACCACCATGTTTGATTGTAGGCAAAAGACAATTTTCTTGGTACTCCTCACCAAGGTGTTGCCACACATGCTGGACACCATCCGAGTGAAGTTTCTCTTAGTCTCATTAGAACAAAGGACATGGTTCCAGTAATTCATGCTCTTGGACAGGTCGTCTTCAGCAAACTGTTTGAGGGTTTTCTTGTGAGCAGATTCAGAAGAGGCTCCATCCGGGATGACGGCTTGCAAACTGATTTGCTGCAGTGTGCGGCTTACGGTCTGTGCACAAGCGGACCTTCTGCATCTGCGATCTCTAAACAAATGTTGCAGCACTCATGCATCTGTTTTTTGAAGCAGCTTCTGCACCTGATGCACAGCACAAGGACTCGATCTTCTTATAGCCTTGGCATCTTTGTGGAGAGCAACAATTCTAATTCACTGTTCTAATTCACCTCAGAGAGTCTTTACCATGAGGTGCCATGTTGAACATCCAGTCGTCAGTATGAGAGAAATGTACTCAAATCATCTTGTTTTAACTGCTCTAATACAAGATACACGAATTTGTCAGGTTCTGTCAAGCAGAGAAGTAATTTACATGATGAATAGGACATGTGGCTTTGCCTGGTTACACGACGTGCAGCTGTTATCACTGAGGGTGTACTCACTTTTGTTGACAGTTATTTTGACAATAATGTCTGTATGGGCTGTATGTTGAGTTATTTTTAGAGGACAGTAAATCTGTACTGCTATACAAACTGCACATTGACTACTCTCAAATATATCAAAGTAATATTTTTATAGTCGTTCGTCCCTTGATGATGATTGCTGAAATGTGAGGGGTGTACTAACTTTTGTGAGATACTATATATATTTGGATACTTATGCCCAAATATACATGAACCTGTCCAATATTATGTGATGGTCTCTACTACCTTTAACATGATGATAACCCAAAACATCTTTCTTTTTATATATAAAGGTAGTGTTAGTTATTGAAATGCTGAATATTAATTGTTTTAAATAATTGTTATGGTCAATTTATATGTTTGTATTTAAAATAATACATGTCAGTATGTCAAAGTACTATCTGTGAGAGTGACAGGGAAAGTTTATAGGACTGTGGTGAGACCTGAGATGTTGTATGTTTTAGAGACAGTGGCATTGAGTAAAAGACAGGAGGTGGAGCTGGAGGTAGCAGAGCTGCAGATGTTGAGGTTTTTGTTGGGAGTAACGACGATGGACAGGATTAGAAATTAGTTTATTAGAGGGACAGTGCATGTAGGACGTTTTGGAGAAATGAGGGACACTAGATGGAGGTGGTTTGGACGTGTGCAGAGGAGAGACATGGTGTATATCAGTAGGAGGATGCTGAGGATGGAAGCTCCAGGCAGGAGGAAAAGAGAAAGGCCAAGGAAAAGGTTTATGGATGTGGTGAGGGAAGACATGCAGGTGGTCGATTTGAAAGAGGCAGCTGTAGAGGACAGGGGGGTATGGAGATGGATCATCTGCTGTGGCGATGCAGAAGTATGTGAAATAATACAACTAATTGGTGGATTAAGGATTGTTTCAGTTTTTTTATTAGATAATTAATCAGAATAAATCACAATAAATGTTTTTGTTGCATTGCATTTGACACATTTTGCATTTGCACTCTGCCAGTCGAAATAACCTGAACAAAATCTCAAATATCTAATCATAGTAAAATAGCCAGAATGGTCAATTAATTGATTTTTAAATCATTTTTCATGTTCTTACATCTACTTATAGCATGTAACACCACATGTGTCACAAAATACTAAATAACCATCTACTGTCTGTGGCAGAGCTGGAGCTGGGTGGTGGTGGATCCCTGTGGTCGCCACTTGTGTCGGTGGGCTTGCAGGCTCTTTGATTTATCAGCTGCTGATTGCTGCACACCATCCTGAACAAGAGTTTACCAAGACGACTGACAACCTGCAGGAGCTGGAAATGGAAGCATCAGAGAAAGAGTTTGAAAAACCTGATCAGGTCAAAGTGACGCTGGAGCAACAGTTTGTCTGAAAAGACACATGCGCAGATGTTCACATTAAGTTCTGGCAAATAGAAGCACTGCTGATATAAACTTAATCGTCAGCCTGTCAATCTTTGGCTTCAATATCTATGTTCAATGATAAAGCTAGATCACTGTTAAACAAACAATTCTCGGCTAAGAACAGCACGTCACTATAAAATACTTGTTTCTGATTAGACAGAAAAGTTTGATGTCTAAAACGCTTCTGACTGCAAGGCAATTCCGAGGTTTATATTATTGCACTGATATGTTTCTATAGTAAATGTATATTCACAGAGACTTCATTTCAGACATCATTTAAAACTACGCTTACTAATAGAACTATTTTCTGGTAAACTCTATCCATCAATTAGGAAATTGGATTCTTTTTGTTCCATGTTTTTTTCACATTGCATATAATTATTAACAAATGAATAGAATGTGTTCTTGTTTTTAATGAATGAATTCTGAAACTGGGTGTCACTGTTTACTCATTTAGTAAAGCTGTGTGTAAAATGTACCAAACCAAACAAAGAATTTCTGCTGGATTTACAAATGAAACCGGAAAATGAAATCAGAAACGTTGATTCTCTTTGTACTTGATGCGTATGTTAATCACCTAAAACATGCAAAGTGTGGTTCTGACACACCTGATTTCCTGTTAGGGATCAGGAAAAAATATCAAAAGTGTCAAAATAAATGATTGTTATTATTAGATTTAAATGGTTTGGGTCTCTGCCATTTAACTTTATGTATATACTGTATACTACAAAGGAAATTCTCAAAACTACTTGTTCAACCTTGGTGTACTTGGTCAACGATCAAATTGCGAATGCTTTTGGATATTCATTTAATGGATTGTGTGCAAGTGTCTGCTGTTTCCTACATTATCAGTTGTTTATGTTCATGTTGATCAAAATAAATATATATATATATATATATATTGGTTTCAGCTGAATAGTTTTAACCCACAAAACATCTCAGCATCGGTTAATTGTATACGTCATTGAATGTAAAATGATTAAACCAGTTATTGTCATCAGCACAAACAAATTTGTACAAAATAAAATAATTTGTGCTGCTGAAATTTATATTGTACAGAAGGAAGTCAAATCTTGTGCATTTTCAGTTACTGTGATCCAAACCATAGTTTATATCAAGAAATCCTGAAACTGTACAGCACCATACTGACAACATGCTCCAAAGCAGCTAAGAAAAAAATGTAAGAACAGGCACAGAACTCACAATATATATATATATATCCATCTTCCCATCAACTCTGACCCGTTTCCCTGTCCCTGCTGAAGAAAAGCATCCCCACAGCATGATGCTGCCTCCAACATGTTTCATGGCGGGCAGGGATGGTGTGTTCAGTCTGATGTGCAATTTTTCCCGCTACACATAGCGTTTAGCATGTGGGCCAAAAAGTTACATTTTGGTCTCATCTGACCACAGCACCTTCTTTTACATGTTTGCTGTGTCCCCTACATCAGTATTCCCCAAACCCTGGGCCGCGTGGTACCCAACCAATTGGTACCGGGCCACACAGAAAGAATACATAACTTACATTATTTACCCTTTATTTATTATCTGATTCTGAACGATGTTTTATTTTAGAAAATGACCAGATTCTCTCCGCCACATCTGTCTATGACTCACTCTTAATGCATGTCATGATGCCCCGGTCACATGTTTTACCTCCATCCACTACCTTCTTAAAGGGGCTCCGGCTGCTAACACATAATACATTACCGCTCAATTCAAACCCCAGAAGATAGCAAAATGAACAAAAAAACAAAACAGTGGATTTGTGTTTATTATTATATTTAGAAAATACCAGTTTTTATGTTCATATCATTTTATTTTGTTGTATTTATCTGCCACACCTTAAAGGCCGGTCCGTGAAAATATTGTCTGACATTAAACTGGTCCGTGGCGCAAAAAAAAAGTTTGGGGACCACTGCCCCACATGATTTGTGGCAAACTGCAAACGGGACTTCCTATTCTTTTTTGCCAGGTAGTTATTTACCTGTATGATAGAGTTACCTCTGCTTCCAATGGGTGGTCATTACCCTTTAATATTAAATTATTTATCGCTATCATCGCAAGATCGAAAAAACATAAGTCGAACCATCGTATTTATTTTTATATAATTAATTAATTTAATTATTTACAATCGTTAAGATTAATTTTTTGTATTAATCTACATAATGACAAAGTGAAATTATATATATATATAATTTATTAATTTAATTATTTACAATCGTTCAGATTAATTTTTTGTATTAATCTACATAATGACAAAGTGAAATTATATATATATATAATTTAATCAAGATCATTCCAGTGTATTTTACATACATTTATATACAAAAAAAATAAAAATTTAGCTGAGCTCATTAAAAAGTGTTCTGGTGTTCAGATGACTCTGGGGTGATCTTGTGATTAAATTTCAGGTTTCTGCCTAATGTATTATTGCCCAAATATGTAAAGGAATCAAATGACCTTCCATCGATCCTTGAAACCCACAGACCCACAGAGCATGCACAATTGGACCCAGTAGACTCTAGGGACCAGTCTTCAAACCAACCATATGTCTTTCACAAAGTGGTGGGTACCATCATTGTAGCTTATACAGTGCCCTCCACAATTATTGGCACCCCTGTTTAAGATGTAGTCGTGGACTTCTAAAAATTCTCCTTTTTTTTAAAACAACATAGAACCCAAATGCAAAAAAAGAGAAAAATCCAACCTTTCATTTAAGTACATAACTTTGGTGGTAAAAAAAATCACCTAATTCTCTTACCCATTTGTCAACATGGCAAAGACAAGAGAACACACCATTCAAGTAAGGCAGATGTGTGTCGACCTTCATAAGTCAGGCAATGGCTACAAGAAAATAGCCACTCGCCTTAACTTGCCGGTATCTACAGTCAGAGGAATCATTAAGAAGTTTAAAACAACTGGAACAGTGACAAACAAGGCTGGAAGAGGTCCCAAGTTTATCTTGCCACAACGCACAGTGAGGAGGATGGTAAGAGAAGTAAAAAAATTTCCCAAGCTCACCGTCACAGAATTGCATCAAAGAGTGGCATCTTGGGGTCACAGAGTCTCCAAAACAACCATCAGACGCTCTCTACATGCCAACAAGCTGTTTGGGAGGCATGCAAGGAAAAAGCCTTTTCTCACTAACACTCACAAACGTAAACGTCTGGAGTTTGCTAAGCGGTACTGGGACTTCAACTGGGATCGTGTGCTTTGGTCAGATGAGACTAAGATTGAGCTTTTTGGCAACAAACACTCTAAGTGGGTCTGGCGTAAAACAAAAGATGAGTATGCCGAAAAGCACCTCATGCCCACCGTGAAGTATGGTGGAGGATCTGTGATGCTGTGGGCCTGTTTCTCTTCCAAAGGCCCTGGGAACCTTGTTAGGGTGCATGGCATTATGAACGCTTTGAAGTACCAGGATATTTTAAATAAAAACCTGATGGCCTCTGCCAGAAAGCTGAAGATGGGTCGTAATTGGGTCTTTCAGCAGGATAATGATCCAAAATATGTGGCAAAATCTATAAAAGTGGTTCAGCATTCACAAACTCAAGGTCCTCCCATGGCCATCTCAGTCCCCAGACCTCAACCCAATGGAAAACCTGTGGGGGCGAGCTAAAGAGAAGAGTGCATAAGAGAGGACCCAGGACACTGGATGATCTAAAAAGATTGTGCAAAGAAGAATGGTCAAAAATCCCTCTCTCTGTGTTCTCCAATCTTGTGAAATGTTATAGGAGGAGATTAAGTGCTGTCTTGTTGGCTAAAGGTGGTTGTACAAAGTATTAACATCAGGGGTGCCAATAATTGTGGCACACATGATTTCAAGTTTTTTTTTTTTTTTCTAAATGTGTGATTTTTTTACCACCAAAGTAATGTACTTAAATAAAAGGTTGGCTTTTTCTCTTTTTTTGCATTTGGGTTCTATGTTATTAAAAAAAAAAGGAGAATTTTTAAAAGTCCATGACCACATCTTAAACAGGGGTGCCAATAATTGTGGAGGGCGCTGTATGTGGTCATCATGTGGAATCATAAGTGCAGATCTCTGAAGACAATTCCAAAATTGAGTCCACCAACTTTTTACCATACAATAAGTTTCCCAGATGATTAAAAATGCACCTGGTAGCTAACTACTAATATAATAAAGCCGACACGGTTCCTCATCACTGATCCACCAGGAATCAGCAAGAACGTCACAATTACTGTATAACAATGTTAGTTATTGAAAAACGTGTCCATGTACAGTGTGCCGGAGTCTCATTTAAACAAATAACTGGTATTTATACATTATTATTATTATTAGCCATTTTTAATGCTGGGTTTCTGATGCCTCGTGTGTTGCTGATTACAGATGTTGCTTGCCTGTTAATTATGTGTTTTGTTTCAGCAGCTATTTCAAAAATCTTTTGCTCGTATGTTAATACTGATGATAACTTGCATATATCTGCCTTTTTATTTGGAGATGAAGCACATGACATTGCATTGTATTTAACTGAATCAAAACACTGCCACAGAAACCTCCTGAGAGCGAGTCAGGACCCTGAATGGGATGCTCATTAACTACGTGGGACCATGTACAGGTCGTTCAAATAAAAAGGAAGATATACCAGTATTAACATACCAGCGAGAGATTTTTGAAATAATTGCTGAAACATCATTAACAGACACATTTACACACTTATTTACACTGTGGGTAAATTTATCATAGCCAATTCAACTACCAGTTTGTTTTATAAAGGTGGAAACTGGGGAGCCATGGAACACAAATTCAGGAGGGAAGCTGCAAGGTGTTTAGAAAAAATGTCAGTAAACTCAAATCAAACCCATAAAGATTTTCATTATAACCGTATTTGTGAAAGTAGGAAGGAGAGGTTTGTCTGGAGGTTATCAGGTGGTGAATAGGGAGGCGCATACGCAAAAATAAAAAAAAATAAAACAGAAAAGAAAAACACAAATCCAGCACAATCCATCTTTAATCTTTAGTGAACATATGAGCAAACTTTTCACTACACAGTAAAAATACTATATTGGACATTGGACTTAATTCAGTTATATCCTCTGTAGGGCATGAATGAAGTGAATAGGGAGACATTTGGGGTGTTTCTGTACAATAGCAAATTTTCTTTTATTCTAGTTTATGAGATGTAAGATCCTATGGAGGAATAGTGATCAAAACAATTCAGTGTGGTTGAAAAAATACACAAACCTGAAAGCGCTTTTAAACTGTGAAACTGACTTTAAGACACTGAAAATGTATGTGCATAATATCATTATATAATTATATAATACTATATACAGTATATGGCATATCAACTATATACTATTATATTACATATACTATTATACTCCACTCTTATGTCTCAGCTCACCTCACATGGTACCTGGACAAGAAAGATGCAGCACAGGTACAGATGTTTCAGGTACAAATAAATAAATAGTGTAAGTAAGCTATAATATCTGACCCATAATCAAGGATGATAAAGATGTTATAAAACACTTTTATTGCATTCACTGTAGTATCACAGTAACGTTCAATCGTTAAAGTAGTGCTTATTAAACAATGACAATATCTATACTGTAACAATTTGCCACTTTATTTAGAAACAATAAAGTAGAACTGACACAAACTGTATGGCAGTGAAGCAGGCAGATGCAAGTTCACCAGATAGATATTCAACCTAATGGAGTGGACATACGTGAATAAACTTCGACAGTCTCACATTCAGATGTCTCACAAGTTCACACTATAAATGATAATGAATTTTTTAAGAAACATGGCATTTAACAAGCACTTTTGATAGAAAAAGACGACAGTTAATGAAAAGAAAAACGAAAAACATTTGTATTGGTGTGTAATAAAATGTTTCGGCAATCCATTACACTCAACGTCTGCTTTTTAATTACAATAAATCCATAAAAAATACAACCAGCTCCTCAGGCATCAATGATATTTTTACATTATGGGTATCTGTTATCAGCTAAGGGGAAAAAAATAAAAAATACAAATACAAAAAAGACGAAACTTGTTCACGTTTTCTAAACAAAACCAGAGCAGACTTTTAACACGCTCCATTTATACACGTCTAAATGATGTGGTTGTGGGTTGGGAGATCCTGTTTGGTCTGAATAACACGTTTGAAATCGTTGACCGTGTGACTGTTAAAGCGTGTGCACTTATTTTACTACCGTAGGAGCTCTTTTCTTAACATATCCACAGGATCCTCAGGTTTTTGACATCAACAACCATAATTTTCACGTTCACAATTTGTCTCGCAAATAAAAGTTATCAGAAGACTCACAATCAGTACGAACAATTCATATAAATAAATATCAATAATACAATGCTGATACAATATCATTACTACAGCTCAGTGTTTTTTTTTTTGTTGTTGTTTTTTTATACAAACAGAAAGGAAAGGCTTCGTTAGCACCCTTATTTCACCTTTAATGCTTTGTTGAGAATCTGAGCTCTAAATGGGGATTTGAAACAGACAACATGCTGCGAATGAGCAGCTCCAAGTTTAACAACGGAGCTCAAAACACCTCAGTAAGTGAATGTGCGTTAGAATGTACATTTTGTGTATTGGAGAATGTTGGTGCGACAGATAAAAGGACTGGCCAATATAATATATATATAGTCACCAATATATATATATATTTGTCAAGAAGGGATTACAAAATCTGCATTTCTCTCACATTCCTCTTTCAGAATCATATTACTGACTCAGTCAAGACTTTTTCTGTCAAAATTGATTAGACTGCTTAAACTGGTTATAAAAAGAAATCGCAAAGACTTTACTGTATTAGTGTCTTTCACACATGTAGTAACTGTATTAACATTTCAGCAGGTGTTACCTGTTAAAGTGTTGAACAATAAAACATGAATGTGGGTGCATGAATGCTGTGAAAATGGACACCAGTGCACCGGTCTACTCTCGTAATTGGTTGCCCATTGAACAAAGAGCTGGTCACCTTCATCTCCCACTGAATTTTATTATTATTTTTTATCCCACAGTTCTCAGTCCCCCTCCTCACACAACCTTATCAGTCTTGTGTGCACTGATGAAGGCCATGCCGTGTGTGCGGAAGTGTGTGTTTAGGTCCGAGGTCTTGTCAAAGCGGCGGCCGCACACTCTGCAGCTCATGCTCCCCTCGCCCTCCTCTTCACCCTTCTCCTCCTCTGTGGGTTTGGGTGTGTGTGGTGTCTTTTGGCTGTCCTGATGATCCTGCCTTAACTTGTGTGTGATGAAGCGGTGGCGGCTCAGCGAGGCGGCTGAGGCGAAGCAAGCGCCGCACTGTACGCACTGCAGTGACGCTGACTCGCTGTCGCGATGCTTTAGGATGTGCTGCTGGAACTCGCTCCGGTCTGGCGTGCTGAAGCCACATGGCGCACACCGAAAACCACCCTCCTCCTCTTCTGCTTCCTCCTCCTTCTCACAAGAACGCGTTCGTTTGGCCGGGCTTGTTGTCTCTTCCCCTCCAGTATCGGGCACATCAGCCCCTCCTCCAACAGACGAAGCTCCGCCCTCATAGTCAACCTCTGAGGAGCTTCCAGCTCCATCACCTTGTGCTGAGCGTTTTCTTGTGTTCGGGGTGTTCTACCAATGAACAATATTCGTGATATTATCATGCTATTTGCAGCTTATGCTAAAACACGATTAATCAGGAACGAAATAATTTATTTAGTGAAATTACACATATATTATAGTGGTGGCTGTGCATAACGACCACTAATTACTGCCACATACTTCAGCACTAAATAAAGCCGTAAAACACAGACATAATCGAAATTACAGTGTGAAAAGATCGTGTTATACCTATATGTTAAATTGAAATAAATTATTTTTTTATCTCCTGGACACCAGAACCGGAGATCAGGATGGATCTGGACTGTAATTATTATAAATAGTCTGCTACAACGATTTTTGGACCACAGTTTACATGAACAGTTCTGCATTTAACCACCAATTACTGCGCTATGCAAATAAAAACTAAATTGAAAAGAACTGATTAAAAATGAGAGAAACAAACGTTTTCTTCTTACCCGCTTCTCTATTGTCTGTCTAGTTCGGATGCCGTGTCTGACCCGGATGTGTTTCTCCAGTATCAGGCGACTGCTGAAGGTTCGTTTTCCCTCTGAACAGTACCTGAGTTAAGAAAATAAATTGGACCAACAAGATTTACTGCATGTTTTGAGACTTTTCAACAAAAGGAAAGACATAATTTAGAAAAACCTACAGATGATGTAATAAGTTTACTCTTTTTACTTTACTCTGTATTTAAATTAACTTGTAAAATGTAAAAAAGTTACTCACTGGCATTGGAAGACTCTCTTGACCCCCTCATGAATGACACGAACATGGCGACGCAGGCTGTTGGCCGAGCTGAAGGAACGCTCACACAGCCGGCATGGAAATTTCTTTATTGACTGTTGGACCAAATTAATTTGCCGTTTTACTTTTTAATTACCAAATATCAACTTTATGGTTACTTATAGTGGATTTCTTCTTATTACATTTTTCATGCATTTACAATGTAATTATTTAAAACATTTGTATAAGTATATGTATGTAGCCAGTGAACACACACACAATGTAATGAATGAATACATAAATAAAATAAGCTGTGTATTTACCTTGCCATGCTCATTCTTCATGTGGTCAATGTAATCATCTCTGTCAGTGTATCGTGTCTTGCACTCCCTGCATCTCCACTCCGTGCTGCTCCCACTGTCTGGGGAGCTGGGTTGATCTTCCTCATCATTGTCATCTTCCTCCTCTTCTTCATTTTCTCTTTCCTCTCCTTCCTCGTCTTTCTCTTCCTCTTCCCCCTCACCCTGTCCTTGCTTCCTCGTAGTGGTATTTGCACTTGATGCTGAGACAGGAGACGAGCCACTGGTCGGAGCCTCTGCTTTGCCTGACAGGCCTCTATGGGCAGTCTGTTTGGAACAGGAGTGGAGTTAATCAAAGGTTTAGTATAAGCATGTGAGCATGATTCACACGCCAGATCACAAATTAATCACTGTGTGTGTGTGTGTGTGTGTGTGTGTGTGTGCCTGGTACAGAGCTTCACCTGAGGTAACACTAGAGTTGCCCGGTAAAGGCCGAACCAGGACTTTACTGTATGCCTTTATTGACACCACATTCTTTAATGGAAAATGCAAAGAATGGGCAACACAAAAAGGCAAGAGAACTGCGCTAGTTAGATTTATAAAAATCATTGCAGGAACTAACCTTGATGTGTTCCATCATAGAACCCTTCTGCGCATACAACTTGGTGCAGTCCGGACACTTGAAAACATGCACCTTCTGCTTGGCCAAGTGAGTGTCAAAATGCATATACAGCAAGGGTTTCTGAGTGAAGACTGTGTCGCACATCACACACTTGTAAATCATCCTACAGTGAGGTAAAGAATGATGATGTCCACACATTCAACTTAACATTATATCAAAATGTCCCACAAAAATCCCAGCCAGCCCAAATGAAATGTTATATTGTTATATATAATGTTAATTTATTAATATGATACTACAGCAATCTAACTGCAATACATTGTTAGATTCAGATAAAGACATACTTGGCCTGAGCAGCACTGAGGGTGGGGTGCTGGGTACTTATATGTCCCTGGGCACTGGGGGCCGATTTAAAGGCCATTGGGCAATGTGGACACTTGTGAAACACTTCGCAGTGAGCAGTCTGAATGTGAGATTTGATGGAGTTCAGGCCACCAAACACCACCTGACAGCTGGAGCATCTGCAGAAATAGAAAATCACGAGTGATTATATTAATAAGTATTTTTTTTAAATGCTAAAACCTGATCAACTCTGTAACGCAGCCTGTCTCTTAAGCACTGTGTGTCTAAAATCTAATATTTTTCCATTTATGTAACGGTTTAGATCAGTGCTAAGACCTGTAGCCGATGCGCCTGGCAAAGTGAAGACAAGCCTCTTCGAGATGAGTCTTAAAACTGGCCTGACGAGCAACGCCTCCACATTCCGGACACACATGGGGAGCGCGGTGCTTATGGATTCGCTGGTGAGCTGACACACTGCACCCGTTAGGCAGCATCATCGGTGGAGAGCAAAGCATACAGGTCTGAGGAAAAAAAGAGAGATTAAAAATGTTTATAAAAGTGCTTCTGTGGAGTAATTTTATACTGTGAAATTACAAATAACATATGAAACCCAGGAAGATATTACTCACTGAATTAGGGGTAGCTCTGATTTGCTGAAAGTGGGCAACTAGCTCCGCCTTGCCTGCAAACTGAGTCTGGCATTCAGGGCATTTAAAATTGTTGTACTGAAGAACTTCACCCTTCTTGCATGGAAGAGGCATTAGAACATGGGGACTCTGAGGCCCACGGCGAGCTGGACTGTTCTGGGAAGCAGCTGGGGCGTGTGAGGGCGACTCTTTAAGTGGACTTGGTGTGGAAGGGATCGCGGGCGTTCCTGATTGGTTAGCGGGTGTTGACAAAGACGGAGAAGAAAGGGGAGGCGAGAGCATACCTAGAAATACATAAAGCATTTGTGAGATGAAGGTTTTCACATTACTAACTGTTAAAACAGAATAACGTCAGGATAAAACATTAGTAATGTAATGTGTGCAGTGTAAAGAGCAGTTCACATACCAATTGGTGTGGTGTCCTGCTGGCCAATCATTTGCTCCACAGTAACTGGCCTCATGACCAGGTGTGAGCACTGCATAACCAGCCCTCTCTCTTTATGCTCCCGAGCATGCAGTAGCAGACTGCACTTATTAAAGAAAGCCAGCCGCTTCGCGCAGTGGTTACAGGTCACCTCGATTCTTAGAGAGCGCCTGTCGTAGTGACGAGCCAGACTGCGCTCGAGAGCAAAGGCGTCCCCACACTCTAGACAGCGGTAGCCTGTTGTAGGCATCGGGAGACCCCACTCAGGTGGTGGTGGAGTCGAGAGATCGGGGCGGTAGCTAGGCAGCAGGTTCTTGCTGTTCAGGATCTTGTTGAAGGCTTCGACTAAACTTGACTGACTCCGAGAAATCACGGCCCCTGTGCTGTTGACTATGGAAGCCGGCTTGCAAGGTACATGAACATTAGGCGTACCTCCGTTAGTTGCCCTACCAGAAGTGGCACGCACACTAATACCACTAACGGTAGGCGTTACCGGCAAGTTGGCAGCTTTCGTAATGCTGACAGCTGTGGCAGAGACCTTGGTCTTGTCGGATGACACAGGGCTTTTGTTTTGAGCTTTGCTTGCTGCAGCTAACATGGCACTGCTCGCTTCTAAAATAGACACAGGGAGAGTAGAGCCTTTCACCATTCGACCAGTCGCTTCAGCTTTTTGGGCTTTGTTAGAATTGACCGTCTGACCTTCTGCTTGCACTTTGGTGCCATCTGTGCCTTTACCTGCAGCTCCTCTCCCTGCCACACGAGTAACTGTTCGAGTGATGCTTCCTGTTGAGGTTTTAACGGTCTTTATTCGGACTTTAAGAGGTCTGGAGGACACACTGCCACCTGCTACAGTTCCTTCACTGCTGTTAGGCAGAGCGTGGCCCTGGGAAGAAATACCCTCATCTTCCACCTCCATTTTTTCTTCCTCTTTTTGTCCATTGTCCTGAACCATATTATTTGTATCTCCATTCTCCTCATTTACCGGTTTGGCCACCTCCATCTCTTCTTCTTCTTCTTTAGGTTCTCTGAGCCCTGTAGGCAAGGAGGAAGCAATCAGTGCTGGGCTGGAAGACTTTTTGGAAGCCGCAGACATTGACACTGAAACTTTGGGGACCTCAGGCTCTGGACTTTCAGGTGAGTCACGTTCCTCAATGACATGCTCTGGATTTCGCTCTTCTGGGGGTGGGCTTTTAACGCTGCCTGTCTGAACAGGTGACGAAAGCCAGTTCTGCACCTGAGGGGATGCAGGTGAGGCCAAAGGGATGTCCCCTGGTTTGGGGTAAGTAGCTGAAGACATGGGTGCTGAGCGCGGAAGTGAGGGCGACTCTGAACTCTCTGCTGGAGACTTAAGTCTGCGTGAACGTTTCGGAGAAGTGGGAGAGCCTGGACTTTCTTGAATGACCAGTGAACCACCCGAATCCGGATCCGAATCTTCCTCCTCTGAGTCCATTCGCCTGAATTCTGATGAACTGTGGCGTGGAGTGCCATTGAATGGTTCTGTCAAACTTGTAGCAAGTGGTGATGAGGCAACAGCCCCAGATACACGGGATCCAACAGACGGAGAGGCCGATGAGGGTGATGAAGAAGGAACAGCTGAAGAATTTGGGAGGTATGGTTTAGGAGGGGGGAAAAACGGAGATGCCACTCCACTCGTGCCCCCAGGAAGCGCGGCACTCTTCGTCTTGTCTGCCCCCTCTAATCCGATTTCCTGCTGTGCGTGCTGCTGTTGCTGCAGCATCTGCATCCTTCTTGCCCTAACCACAGGGTCTCCAGTCCCCTGTGCCATCAGAGGCTTCAGCTTGTTGAAGATGCTGCTACTCTGTTTGGAGGTGTTAGCGCAGCCGAGCACCGACCCTGTGGTGTCCGGAGTCACTTTGGGGCCACACAGAGGCCACGGCTCGCCATTTGGCTGATTTCGGCTCTGAGACAGATGACCTGCCCCACCTGAGGACACAAATCCGTTATGGTTGAGTGGTTCCGACACTGGTACATCACCACCTTCAAAGGCTTCACTACGCACCCGGTTCTTAACAATAACGCTAACAATTGACGGGTCGCTCTGTGAATCGGCGGCCGGGCTCGGGGCTCGGAGGGTGGAACTCCCGCCAACTCCGCTCTCGCCCGATTTCGGGACGGACCCACTGCTCGATCCTTGGTGCCCCTCCACCTCTTCTGGCGCAGACTGAATGGCCTCTTTCGCATCGATATCCGGAATATCAAATGCTGCCAACAAGTCATCAAAATCGGGGGTCTTCATGTCCCCCATGCCAGGACAGTGGACTCAGTGGACTGTAAAAAAAAGCATCAACATAAAAAAAATTACAGATGTACAGCAGCAGTCCACTAATATACATGCATATATCATCTTTTCCAAAAATTCATCATTCTAACCCTTTATTGAGGGTTTATAAAGCATTTGTGACATAAATCTATGGCTTTGATTGTATACTTGCAAGGTTCACAAAATTCCTTTTGCATGGATTCATAAAATGCAATGTCTCACACTTTTTTTTTCAGCCAATCCAGGATTTCATTTAGTAATCACTGAAGCTGGGGAGAGTATTGGTGTATATACCGTGGACACTCGCTGTGGTGTCACACTGGAGCCACACAAAGCAGCTAGTCACGGATCCAAGCGCTTTATATTCTCTGTTCCTTTATGAAACGCTCTTTCTCTTGTGTATACAGTAATGAGCATCCGAGTACATAATATATATATATATAATGAGGTGGTGTGTTGATGATTAATTCGCACAAGCACGAAACAGAAGAAGAGAAATGAGCTAGAGGTTTGGCGCTAGCGGGGTTTTTATGCTAACTGCGGACACATATCTCAGACGCGCTTCTTTATTAACCACGTACATTTAAATGACCCGGAAATGAAGCGCATATTACGGGGTTTCGGTTATTCTGGTATATGGGTTATTTGGGCCACGCACTGGACTACGCTATGTTATCCTATGCTAAATTATTGCTATGCTAAGCTAGGCTCGGTTTATTTTAGGCTCGCGCTCCTCCATGGCGGCTCGCGCAGCTCAGCTCGAGCGGTCATTTAAACGAAGGCCACTGCGGTGCGGGGAGAAATTAATAAATAAATGCGGCGTTGCTTTTTTGGTGGAATTTCTTTTCCTTTTGCGTGCGTATTTAAATCCGAACACGCTTCTAAAATCTCTCCATTTTATATTAAAATAAAATAAAGAATAAAAAACACGAGCGGCGGCGGCGTTTCCTCCCCCCGCCGACGAGCGCGCGCTTGTTTACCTGCTGCTCCGAGATTCCCGACTCTCCGCTCAAGCGCCTTCACCTCCCCGTCATCCGCCAGGTCCGGCCAGATCACTATCGCTGCTTTATAAATAAAAAAATAACAACAATTAATATTTATAGGATATATTTGGCGAATTATATTCTGGTTACTTTTATAAATGTCACGATGAAACATCGTACCAATGATAACAGCTTTGCACCTACAAGTGACCAATTAGTGATTTTCGCCCCTTCCAGGATCTTCCACACGGCCTTCCATGCAGTTTACAGTTGTGTGTGTGTGTGTGTGTGTGTGTGTGTGTGTGTGTGTGTGTGTGTATTTTTTTAATTTCTTACCCACAGTTGGACCCCCATGACCGGTGTCCCTTTTTTGACGAAAGCCCCATAAAACGTGGCGATGTTGCGATGGTGAGACTGAGTCTTCAGCAGGTTCAACTCAGACTTCAGCTCCTCGTGAGCCGACTGAGCAAAGGAGTGAAATCATGCGTTCATTTATTCATCTTTATACAGAAAGTATAACTTTATTCAGAATCAGTCCTTCAGTAGCGTAAAATAAAGATCTGAACGCACAGAGATAATGAGAGGGAGATACTTACATTCATAGCACTGATGACTTTGATAGCAGCAGCCTGTCTTGTTTTAACATGTACACCCTGTAAACACACACACACACACACACACACACACACACACACACACACACACACACACACACACACACACACACACCATTAATTACTATAC
>MU589826.1:3577027-3604945 GCA_024362625.1 Silurus asotus
ACCCTATAATATATCCCATTTAACCCAATAATATATTCCATATTACCCTATAATATATCCCATTTAACCCAATAATATATTCCATATAACCCTAAAATATATCCCATTAAACCCTATAATATATTCCATATAACCCTATAATATATCCCATTTAACCCTATAATATATCCCATTTAACCCAATAATATATCCCATATAACCCTATAATATATCCCATGTTACCTTATAATATATCCCGTTTAACCCAATAATATATTCCATATTACCCTATAATATATCCCATATAACCCTACAATATATCCCATATAATCCTATAATATATCCCATATAACCATATAATATATCCCATATTACCCTATAATATATCCCATATTACCCTATAATATATTCCATATAACCCTATAACATGTAAATTCTGAATAATTTCCAAGTATACTGTATATTTTTCATAATAAGCCATTTAACAGTTAAAACGTACATTGGCAGAACATTCAGAAAAACACATGTATTTGATTACAAAGCCGATTCCAAAAAATGTACTGTACAAATTGTGAATAAAAAAAAAAGGAATGCAATGATGTGGAAGTTTCAAGTTTCAATATTTTATTCAGAATACAACATAGATGACATATTAAATGTTTAAACTGAGAAAAATTATAATTTTAAGGGAAAAATAAGTTGATTTTAAATTTCATGGCATAAACACATCTCAAAAACGTTAGGACAAGGCCATGTTTACCACTGTGTGGGTCCCCTCTTCTTTTTATAACAGTCTGCAAATGTCTGGGGACTGAGGAGACAAGTTGCTTAAGTTTAGGAATAAGAATGTTGTCCCATTCTTGTCTAATACAGGCTTCTAGTTGTTCAACTGTCTCAGGTCTTCTTTGTCGCATCTTCCTCTTTATGATGCGCCAAATGTTTTCTATGTAAACTTGGATATACCTTTTAGCATTGATGGTGCCTATCCAGATGTGTAAGCTGCCCATCCCACATGCACTCATGCAACCCCATACTATCAGAGATGCAGGATTCTGAACTGAGCACTGAACTGATGACGACTTGGGTTGTTCTTATCCCCTTTAGTCCGGATGAAATGGCGTCCCAGTTTTCCAAAAATAACCACAGAACACAACCACAGAAATAATGACCACAGAACAGTTTTCCACTCTGCCACAGTCCATTGTAAATCAGTAAATAAATAATAATTAATAGTATAATTTATTAACAACATATAGTAATAATAATAATAATATATATAAAAAAATAAACATAATAATAATGTAATACAACATAATAACAGCAATAATAATATGCAAGTAACTAGTGTAGGAAGCAGAAATACAATTATTTGTAATAATATTTTTTTGTTTTTTTTTATTGGCAGCTCAGCATATTTTATAGAGGCCAGGGGATTGATTTGTACACATCGCATGATAAGATAAAGTACATTAAACTGTTTTGGACAAAAAATATGTGTATACCTAATCTTCACACCCCTAACAGATTTATTCTCCCCATTGTCGTTAAAAGCGCCACTCTTCTGGGAAGGCTTTCCTATAGGTTTTGAGGAGTGGCTATGAAATTGTGATTTGTGTCACCTATAAGCTTATTACTGAGCTCAGACATTGATGAAGAGCGAGGAGAATTAGGGTTTAGTCAGTGCTCTGCTTAATCCTAAAGGTGTTCAGTAGGGTTGTGCACTTTTGTACGTCGCTCTGGATAAGGGCGTCTGCTAAATGCCGCAAATGTAAATGTAAATGGTCAGGGATCCATTTCACAGCTATAGAAGTATTCAATATTATAAAGAAATGCAGTATAACAGAGCTCTGCATCACAGACAGGAATCTCATAAAGTGAGAATGAGAAGCATTCCTAAAGCAAGAAACCTAACAAACATAATGCAACAAGTTTCCTTTCACTACAGCCGTAGCTGCATCAACTGCATACATCATCCAGGTTTTCTGTGAATTTTTGATTATTTTTTATGTATTACTATTTTCCTAGGGGTTTAAAGAAGACAAAACGTGTGTTTTTGTCGAAATTCTACAGGATGGAAAACACAAAAATGGTTCATGAAAAAACTTAACAACTGTTTTGAACTGTTTGTGCTGACCCTCACAATATCTAGCTTTTAATGAAAAATCTGTCTTGTAAATATCCTTGTAAAGTGTATCTGCAATCAAATCAATTTATCCTCATCTGTCAGCCATTGTGGAATGAAAAAAAAAAAGCTATTAAATCCACATGTATATATTTGAGCTTGTGCAGTTTGCTACAGATGCAGTTTGCAAGCTCTGACTAGTGTGCTCTCTGACCATCCAAACAAAGAACACGAAAATGCCAACATTATTGTACGCCTGCTAGATGGACGCGGTGTGGCCAACTCGAAATCTGCTTGGCTTTATTGGTATGTACTTCAAGTTATAGGCGGCTACACTGCTAATTCTAAAAACCTTTCGGCAGATTTCTTTGACCCTGACAACACGTGCTGTGAGGACTGAAATCTGATTGGATAGGATTGGCAACATTAACACACATTATTCAAAGCAGTGCAATCAAGAGAAATGCTATGAAATGAAGACAATACACTATTGGGAATAAGTAAATACAAATTCATGGGAAAAAAATATATTAAAACAATTTAATGAGTCTGATAGAGTTTAGTCCAGTTTATTCATTTATTATGATTATTATTATTATTATCAAATCAAATCAAATTTTATTTATCACATACACATACATACAGGGTACGACATGCAGTGAAATGCTTTATACAACGGTCCGGCAAGAGGGGAATAGGGTGGGGGGAAAGAAAAAAGCAGATAAATAAAGTATAAAAACTATATAAAATAGAATATAAGGTATAAGGATATATTAAAAATATGTATGTAAACAAAGAGAAAAAAAAAATGTATATACAAAGAAAATCCTTATGGCAGTAGACGGTGAAACAGTAAACAGTGTGTACCAAAGTGTAAATAATAGACAATTTTAGTGATGGGTTGTCCATAAAGGGTCCGTGTGCGGTATGGTGTGGTTTAAGGGTCCGTAAGTGTCCGTGTGCGGTATAGAGTGACCATAAAGTGTCTGTGTGCAGAATGGTGTGGTATAAAATAAATAAATATAAAGTGCACTTTGCTGTGCAAGTCCAGAGTTTAAAGTGACGTGGTTTATATATTATTATTTATTATTATTATTTATTGTGACTCAAAAGATTGAGTCGTTTTAGAGAGTGATTAATTATTGATAATTATTCCACTGGATGCGCAAGAGCAAACCATCACAAAATCTCTGTAGGTTATGTACAAGAAAAATAATTGAGCAGTTCATCACATGAGTTCTCTGGTCCGAGTCGTTCGTTCTTTTGTCACGTGACTCCCATAGACGCTACGCAATGCAACAGATCATTTTATGGTCTGAATATTGACATTATTGTTAATAATTATGGGAGAATTATTCTGTTTATTATGATTTGTCTTTAGCTGCATTGTCACATTTCATTATTGGAACCCTAGTCAGAGTTGGTGTATGTAGACATGTTGGGGGAAATTTACCATTTTATTTAAAGGACATTTGAAATGAAAGGAAATCATTTGAACAAAATACCTTGAAAAAAGATTCAAGATAAAAACTCAAAGAACCAGGACAGTAAATTGATTCGATCTTCCCATTACTAATTTCTAACATGATTAAATGGAAAATATGTCATGGAACCAAAGAAACAATAGAACCTGTACTTTAGAATGATGGCCAGAATTAAAAGTGACAGAAACTTAACATAACTTTTAAAATGTTTTGTTTCAGGGCATATATATTTCTTTTACTTCATAAATACAACAAAATCAAGCAAACACACAGAATCCTCTAAAACTCCCCCACTGCGTTTCTATAGTAACGAACCAGCCCGTGAACTCCCGAGCGGAAATCTCCGAGTGTTCCCGAACTCTTCCGGAGTTGGATAAACGTCACCTAAAAAACAAAACAAGATTTTATTTTGCAGAACAAATTTTTTTAAACGGACACAATAATTTACACAATTTATTTTTTAATTATTAATTTAAAAATGCGAATGGTTTCATATATTTTATAAACATTTGAGAGATTCTCGATTGAAGTTTTAGCCAATGACAAGAGACTTTACAGGCATGTGCATGTAGCGTAGGTGTATTGTCGAATTAGGAGGCGGATTAGTGATTTGAATGTTAGGGGGCGTGGCCTGGCGCTCTGAGAGGGAAATTTGTCAGGAGGAAGCGGAACGTTAGAAGAACCGAGCATTTGCTACGAAATACTAAAGTTCTGTTGATTTTTTTGTGAAAGCAAATCAGGTATGTGATAATGAGTTTTTACACGATTGATTTATGAATATTAGTTTATATCGTTGCTAAATGTGTCAAATCAAGTGTAGAATGTGAATAGAAACACGGACATATGGAAAGACACAGTGGAGAAACCGATCCGGATCTTCAACTGTAAAATAAAGTCAGGACAAAACGTCGTGTTTTTCAGGGTATTTTAACACTAATAATATATTTGTTGATATCCAGGTGAAACTTCTGCATCATGTCACACAAGCAGATCTACTATTCCGACAAATACGACGACGAGAAGTTTGAGTACAGGTGCGATATTTATTAGTTATACATGAATCATCGTGATTTTGTTTTTTAAGACTCGTATAAACAGGTTTTGTTGGTCTTTAGACACGTCATGTTACCTAAAGACATCGCTAAACGTGTCCCCAAGACACACCTGATGTCGGAGACGGAGTGGCGCAACCTGGGAGTTCAGCAGAGTCAAGGCTGGGTGCACTACATGATCCATCAGCCTGGTGAGTGTGTGTGTGTGTGTGTGTGTGAGTAAGTGAGTGTGTGTATAAGTAAGTGAGTGAGTGTGTGAATGTGTATGAGTGTATGTGTGTGTGTGTGTGTGTGTGTGTGTGTGTGTGTGTGTGAGTGAGTGAGTGCATGAGAGAGTGGGTGTGAATGTGTATGAGTGAGTGAGTGAGTGTGTGTGTATGTATATATGTATATATATATATATATTAGAGTGTGTGAATGTGTATGAGAGAGTGTGTGAGTGTGTGTGTGTATATATATATGAGTGTGTGAATGTGTATGAGTGGGTGTGTGTGTATGAGTGAGTGAGTGCATGAGAGAGTGAGTGTGTGTGTGTGTGTGTGTGTGTGTGTGTGTGTGTATATATATATGAGTGAGAGAGTGTGTGAATGTGTATGAGTGGGTGTGTGTGTATGAGTGGGTGTGTGTGTGAGTGAGTGCATGAGAGAGTGAGTGTGGGTGTGAATGTGTACAAGTGAGTGAGTGTGTGTGTGTGTGTGTATGTATATATATTAGTGTGTGAATGTGTATGAGTGGGTGTGTGTGTATGAGTGAGTGAGTGCATGAGAGAGTGAGTGTGTGTGTGTGCGAGTGTGTGTGTATATATATTAGTGTGTGAATGTGTATGAGTGGGTGTGTGTGTATGAGTGAGTGAGTGCATGAGAGAGTGTGTGTGGGTGTGAATGTGTATGAGTGTGTGTGTGTGTGTGTGTGTGAGTGAGTGAATGAGAGAGTGTGTGTGTGTGTGTGTGTGTGAGTGTGTGTGTGTGTGTGTGTGTGTGTGTGTGTGTGTGTGTGTGTATATGAGTAAGTGAGTGAGTGTGTGAATGTGTATGAGTGAGTGAGTGCATGAGAGAGTGAGTGTGGGTGTAAATGTGTATGAGTGAGTGAGTGTGTGTATGAGTGAGTGAGTGCATGAGAGAGTGGGTGTGAATGTGTATGAGTGAGTGTGTGTATGAGTGAGTGAGTGCATGAGAGAGTGGGTGAGTGAGTGTGTGTGTGTATATATATATATATATATATATATATATGAGTGTGTGAATGTGTATGAGTGGGTGTGTGAGTGTGAGTGAGTGCATGAGAGAGTGAGTGTGGGCATGAGTGTGTGTGTGTGTATATATATGAGTGAGTGAGTGTGTGAATGTGTATGAGTGGGTGTGTGTATGAGTGAGTGAGTGCATGAGAGAGTGAGTGTGGGTGTGAATGTGTATGAGTATGAGTGAGTGTGTGTGTATATGAGTGAGTGAGTGTGTGAATGTGTATGAGTGGGTGTGTGTGTGTATATGAGTAAATGAGTGCATTAATGAGTGAATTTGTGAATGTGTGTGTGTGAGTATATGAATGTGTATGAGTGTGTATATGAGTGAGTGTGTGAATGAGCGAGTGTGTGAATGTGTATGAGTAAGTGTGTGTATGATTGTGTGTATGAGTGAGTGAGTGTGTGAATGTGTATGTGTGTATATGAGTAAATGAGTGCATGAATAAGTGAATTTGTGAATGTGTGTGTGAGTATATGAATGTGTATGAGTGTGTATATGAGTGAGTGTGTGAATGTGTATGAGTAAGTGTGTGTATGATTGTGTGTATGAGTGAGTGAGTGTGTGGATGTGTATGTGTGTGTATGAGTGAGTGTGTGAATGTGTATGTGTGTGTATGAGTGAGTGAGTGAGTGTGTGATTGTGTATGTGTGTGTGTGAGTGAGTGAGGGTGTGAATGTGTATGTGTGTGTATGAGTGAGTGAGTGTGTGAATGTGTATGAGTGGGTGTGTGTATATGAGTGAGTGTGTGTATGAGTGAGTGAATGTGTATGTGTGTGTGTATGAGTGAGTGAGTGAGTGTGTGAATGTGGGTGTGTGTGTGTGTGAGTGAGTGAGTGTGTGAATGTGTATGTGTGTGTATGAGTGAGTGAGTTTGAATGTGTGTGTGTATGAGTGAGTGAGTGGGTGAATGTGAGTAAGTGAGAGCGATTGTGTGTGTGAGTGAATAAACGTGTGTGTGAGTAAATGTGTAAATGAATGTGTGTTTGAATGTGTGTGAGTGACGGAGAGATTGTGTTTGTGTGAGTAAATTAATGTGTGTGTGAATGTTTGTGAGTGAATGTGTGTGTCAGAGCGTGAGTGACTGAGAGAACGCGTGTGTGTGTACAAGTGAATGAACGTTGAGTTTTTTTTGTACTGTTCTCCTAAAATGTTAAGCTCTTTTGAAAGAAACTAAAGCTCTATTTTCTGCAGATCATCACATCCTAATGCGCAGATTTTTGAATAGTTTATTTATTATAAGAATTTCATATCGAATGACATTTTGGTGATGCACAAATTATCGATCATGTGCTTCAGTAAACATAAAGAAACTCTCTGATCCATAATAACTGTATTTGAGTAGTTCAGTGATCCATTTTCCCGTCTATAAGGTGGCAGGTCAGTGTTTACGTTCTCGGTATCCGGATCAGAGGGTCTGCTCCGTTGTAAATCGCCAAATGCCATACATGTATAATGAGAGACATTTCTGTAGTTAATGACACATCGTGAGAGAACTTTTACTCCACACACACACAGCAGAACCGTGGGGTCACGATTGCAGCTTCTCATTGAACACAATTTGTGTTAACTTTAAAGTTATCATGATCGACTTGTTTTTCTGAAAGGTTCTGAGGTAAAATAATACACATTATAGTGTAGTGAAGTAAATGTTTCCCTTAAATGAAAATATTGTAATAGTTTCACAAAAACGTATAAATGCTGCTTATCAGTGCTGATGATATGAAGATGGATGACTGGATATGGCGTATAAAGAACAGTTTTCTCAGAAGTGAAAGTAAACGTATTATGTATAGAAAAAGATCATTTTTGGCCACAGCATCACAGAACGAACTGTTACGCAGACGCTGAACGCTATGTTTTGTATTAAATACACAGACACTGAAGCAGGAGTAGTGAAGAAGCAGGGAATACGTCAAGATCAAAAGTAACTTACGGAATCACTTGCTTATGAATTGCTTGGAAGTACCAACCGGTGTCGAATGTACACGGAAGTGTGACGGTAGAACAGTAATGACCAGTGATTGGTCCACGGAAACAAGGATGCCGCCATGTTCGGAATTTATAGGTGGTGTGTATTTTCCTTCTAAAAATGATGAAGTCTAGAGTCACTGCTAAAGATTTAACAAGTGAATGTCACCAGGAATGGAAAGATTCACCAATTCTCATCGGTGCACAGGGATTAAAGTTATTTCTTTCAGAAAGTGCTCATCTGATACTCTTCCTTTGCTCTATACTTTTATTATTTAAAAAAGTGACCAGTAATTTATATGTAGATCGATTTCTCCTCGCTAAACTGTTTCCCAAGCGCGTTCTCTCAGCACCACGTGAATGACGTATCGACACTGCGGAGACCGAGACGTGTCCCGAGAGTCACATTGAGTAGAGATTAACATGGCAGAGGTAGAGCTGCATCTTCCTGGAGACAGACCTGGAGAAGAACAGCTGGTTTTATTTTATATCTGAAATACAAAAGCCTGTTTGTGAAAGGGCCACGTCAGAAGGCTTTTAAATAAATTTATGATTTGCCGTCTGTCTGAAAGCAAGACCTAAAAACGAATTATCTGTACCACATGAATCGCATCATATTTTTTAGTTTTCATATCGCTTTAAATCGCATTGTGTCGAATCAAAAATAAATCGCATCCTGCTGCATCATAACAGGGGTGAATGGTATTGCCCCGGTAGCTCCGTCATATGTATCGTTAATGTATCGTATCGTCGGCTATGCATCGAGATGCAAATTGTATAGGCCTCGGTTATGGAGACACTGATCCCTAATGTGTACATATACAGTGTAAATGTATATCAATTCCATTTGCTATATTTAGAGTTGTGGAGAGCATCCTGAGCATTCTGTTTATTTAAGTGTTTGTAGTTAAAAAAGACTGCAGTGCTGGCTGAACCCTGGCTCCTCTAGGAAGCTTGGAGAATAATTCCAAAAGCTGCACATTCATCAGGACATGCATGAAAATATAAAAAAGAAATAAAGATATCAGTCAAACCTAATTGGTTATACGGACCCCCATGCTTAGCCTCATACTGTGGCCTTTGCATGGCTGTTCTGGAAAGATGTTAGTATAGGGGTTTGAGTCTGGGTTTGAGGGGTCTTGCTAAATTTGATTTCTTCCTATTTCTTTCTTTTCCTGCCAGAACCTCACATCCTGCTGTTCCGCCGTCCTCTGCCCACGGCTAAACCCCAGTGATAGAAAGCGGGTGGAGAAGGACTCGATACACACTGCAGAAGGATGACAAAGAAAAGATGGAAGTCTGAAGAGCATCGATGAAATTTGTTGTCACTTCCTTTTGATTATAGGTGGAATCTGTTCGGTTTTGTAAAGGTTTTCTTGTTGTTCCACACATTTGCATAAAAAGCAGATTGTTTTTTCAGCAGCATTATTCTGCTGAAGGAAAGCGTGTTTAGAAAATGCAGCCTGTGGAAAAAGCAGTTATAACATATGCTTTGCATTTAAACAGTGATTGAAGCTTATTTTTCCCTGTGTTACATTACAGAACACTTTGCATGTTGTTTATAGTACTGTGACTGTTTGCCATCTTTCAAACATTATTTATGATCTTTTTCCTTTTTTTTTTAATCTACTTTAAAATTAAAAATGTTCTGAAAAGAAACTGTGGTGTGGTTATAATTACATGAATCTGATATCAGGTGTCCACAAACATTTGGCCACATAGTGTAGAGACGTTCCACAGCAGTCACATGGAATTTGCAAAGGTTTAGGTATTTTTCCCGTTTGTTTTGAAGAGGAGACTGTAGGTAGCAGATGTTTGACTTTAATACATTTTAATTAGCATCCAAATAAAAATTAAAAAGTATAAGAATTTAAGTGTTACTGCATATGTTGTAGTGTGATCAGATATGCAGAACCTCATAAGATGGACAAACCTCAGCTGCAGACTTTACTACGTCTCTACTGGGAGGAAGAACAGACCAGAGGCCTCATTAAATCAGAATACTTTAGTGATCGTGAAGGGAAGATTTTCGATTGCAGTTGCTCACAGTACAATTAAAGTAAAAATAAAGTAAAATAAAATATACCTGTTATTTACACTGCAGCTCCAAAAAAAGTCACCTCCTGGATTTAAGCAAATATGTAAGAGCCTCCCATTGGATCATTACTGCGTGGATGATTATGTTTCAGCTGGCAACAACTTATTTAACCCTAACTGATGCAGTGAGCAGCTTCTCATTTTTTAAACAACCCTGTCAGAAGACATCCTGTGGTCATGGAAAAAATTTTAATCTGTTTCAGAAGGGTCAAATTATTGGCATACATCAAGCAAAAAAGAAACACATCTAAGGAGATTACTGAAACTATGAAAATTGGGTTAAGAACTGTCCAAGGCATTATTAAAGACTGGAGGGATAGTGGGGAACCATCAGCTTCGAGGAAGAAATGTGGTCGGAAAAAAATCTTGAATGATCATGATCACGATCACGTTTGGTGAAATTAAATCGTTAAAAACAACAGTTAAACTCAAGGCTGTGTTTAGTAGTGAAAGTAAGAGCATTTCCACACACACAATGTGGAGGGAACTCAAGGGATTGGGACCAAACAGATGTGTAGCCTTAAGAAAACAACGTATCAGTGGGACAAATCTGAAGAAAGGCTCTGTTTTGCTAGGGAGCATAAAGATTGGACTCTGGAGCAATAGAAGAAGGTCATGTGGTCTGATAAGTCCAGATTTACCCTGTTCCAGAGTGATGTGTGCATCAGGGTAAGAAGAGAGGTGAATGAACTGATGCACACTTCATGCCTAGTTCCTACTGTACAAGCCTGTGGGGGCAGTGCTATGATCTGGAGTTGCTGCAGTTGGTCAGGTCTCAGTTCAGCAATGTTATGTCCCAAAAGAATGAGGTCAGCTGACTACCTGAATATACTGAATAACCAGGTTATTTCATCAATGTAACTTTTCTTCCCTGATGGTACGGGCAGATTACAAGATAACAATGCCAAGATTCATCAGGGTCAAATTGTGAAAGAGCGGTTCAGAGAGCATGAGATCATTTTCACAGATGGATTGGCCGCCACAGAGTCCAGACCTTAACCCCATTGAGAATCTTTGAGATGTGCTGGAGAAGACTTTGTGATCAATACAAGATCTTGGTAAAAGATTACTGCAACTCTGGACAGGAATAAATGTTGTGACATTGCAGAAGCTCATTGAAACTGTGAATGCGTGCCGTGATGAAAGCTAAAGGCGGTTCAACAAAATATTAGAATGTGTGAATATTCAGTGATTTACAATGAATTTCACAGTCTTATTGAAATATACTGTACGAAATGCGTATCAGCAGTGAAACTGATGGCAAAAAAATTGCAATGATACAGTTTAGAGATGAAGTAATGAAGTCCAAATACTTTGTTACTGTACTTAAGTAGATTTTCCTGGTATCAGTACTTTACTAAACTATTTATTTTCTGGACAACTTTTTAATTTTACTCATAAATATTTTTTTAAACACAAATATCTGTATTTTCCACTTCTTACATTTTCAAACCAGGCTCATTACTTTGGTTTTAATCTATTTGGTTACAATTCCGACATTTGATTTCTTCTCATTGAGCCATTTTCAGCCCATCAATCTATTTCCTGTCATTGCGCAGCTTTTTAATCTATCACTGGTGTATCGTTTCATGGCTCTCACACACCACAGACGTGTGTTAAACACTCAGTGGAAGGAGTTATATAGTTTGAAGGCCACAGGCAGAAATGATCTCCTATGGCGTTCTGTGGTGCATCGTGGTTGAATGAGACTGTCAATGAACGTAATCCTCAGATTTTCCAGCCTTTTAACAAGAGGGAGGAAGGAGTTATCCAGAACAAGTGTAAATATGAAAAGGTTTAAGACTACACCATGCGTATATGCATTTCTATGCTTTAAACTTTTTAAATCATTCTAAGTTGTTCTTTGTTTCAATGCTTTTCAAAAATAACCATCTATGCACATAAGTTGAACATTTCTAAAACAAAACATTTACAAAAACAAACAAACAAACAAACAAACAAACAAAAATTTAGTAGCAGAAATGAAGATTGGATGATTTATTTATCCAGCACATCCCACAGATGATCAAACAGATTGAAATAAGGGGACATTTGAAGGCCAAGTCAACAACATAAAACTGTTTGTCATGGTTTCAAAAACATTTCTGAACAACTTTTACAGTGGGCAAGAAGTAGTATCCTACTGAAAGAGGTTATTAAGGACTACACTTGCCAAGAAGGAGTATACTTGGTCTGAAAAAAATGTTGTAGGTTTATGTTTCAAAGCAACATCCACATGAATGCCCAGGTTTCCAAGCAGACCACTGCCCAGTGCATCTCACCATCTCTGTCAGCTTGCTTTCTTCCCATAGTGTATATTGGTGCATCCAAACAGAAAGAGGAGTTAATTATATACATTTGTAAACAGCTTCACGAAACAAAGCAGCCAGTAATTCTTCAAAGTCTCCAGCAGATGTATCTCTACCATCATGATCTCTGTCCTTCAATAGGAAAATGCAAAAGGTCTTTTTCTCTTCGATCACCTGTTATTTGACTTCATTAAGAAGTGCCTGAATTTCCATTTCGGACCTATTTCCAGTCTGAGAAGAGCAGTAGGGGAGGTGGTATCTTAGTGGTTAGGGCTCTGGGTTACTGATCAAAGTACGGCCAAGCTACCATGCTTGGGGCACTTGAGCAAGGCCCTTAACCCTTTATGCTCCAGGGGTGCTGTAACATGGATGACTCTGTGCTCTAACCCCAGTTTGCTAACATCACTGGGATGTTTGAAGAAAGACTTTCACTGTAATGTACATGTGACAAATAAAAAGCCCCTTTAAAGTATGTTAGAAGAAGGGTATCACTTTGACTATTCTATCTAATACTACTGCAAGTGCAATTTCCACCCTCACCACATAACATCACATTGACCTTACTAACATGTCCTCCGTTCGATTCCCCTTCAACGGCCTACTTCCGGAATGCTCACGTGCTCGGTGAATAATATCGCGCCGCTTCCGCTGTGTACTTCCTTTCCGGCAGCGGCTCGATCTTCGCCAACATGCCAGTGAGTACCGAAGCTAAATAAAATCGAAATATCTCTTTATTGCCCCTGTATTAAGTTCACACTGGCCAAGCCGCGTCCCCGAAGATGTAACCAGGCATATATTGGTGTCAAACTCGAGTCTTTTGTCGCATTGTGTGTGAAAAACGAATCGTATTTATCAATGGCGTGGCTGCGTGCTGAACCACTGCGACTGACAAGATGGCGGCGCGCATGGAACAAAACATGGAGGGCGCCTTCGAGTCTTTTCTGTTCCGTGACGCATTCTTCGAATTTCCTTCACAATTCGGCTCATATAACAAAATGTGCCCGTTTTAGGAAATGGGTAGTTTCATAACAAAGCGCTTATGTGATGTTTCTTCAATTTAGGATGAGACTTGACAAATCTGGTAGAACTGTTGAGGAAATGTGCGAGGCTTTCCAAATAGGCTTCCTATTCAGCGCTCATGGCAGGAAGTGGAGCTTTTATAGTGTTGATCTTTCATTTATACCTCATTAATGCAAGTACTTGACCATTTCCAGCTCGCAAAAGACTTGCTGCACCCCACCCCTGAGGAGGAGAGACGGAGGCACAAGAAGAAGCGTCTTGTACAGAGCCCTAATTCCTATTTCATGGACGTCAAGTGTCCTGGTATGTATGTATGTATGTATGTATATGCAGAACGCATCAGTGTCTGGTGTGTCAATATACAATCCCAAAATGAATATAAAGTAAAAAAACAAACAAACAAAAAAAACAATACTGTGTGCTTAGGGAGTCAAGATATTGTGTATCTAGACAAGGGGTCTTCATCCACAGGCCATGGATCATTTGGTACTGAGCTGCACAGAAAGAATACAAAAACAAACTTCATTATATTGACTTTCGCATATGCCAATTTCCTGCAGTCGTAAGGCATTGGTTTTTGAATCAGTAGGTTTTCAAATCCCAGCAGCACCAAGCTGCCATCCCTGGGCCCCTAAACAAGGCCCTTAACCCTATAGCTGTTATATGAATGAGATAAATGTGTGTATAAGGGTGTCTGCCAAATGCTGTAAGTGTAGCAATATAATATGCACCATTACTGTTGTATAATATTGTTTGCATATAATAAATTGCCTCCTGGTTCTAATGGTCACTGATCTAAACAACGTGTTTGTTGTAATGTACCGTAATGATCGGAGTGTGTGGTTGGCTTGCATCTGTGTTAACATAAGACACATTTCTCTGTGTTCCAGGATGTTATAAGATCACCACAGTCTTCAGCCATGCTCAGACGGTAGTGCTGTGTGTCGGTTGCTCAACTGTGTTGTGTCAACCTACAGGAGGCAAAGCACGTCTCACAGAAGGTGCGTGTCTTCAACCTGGCTTTACCATATACACAAACCGAGTTACTCTGGTCCTCTGGGCCTTCATTTAAACAGCTCGGTCCGGCAAAGTAGAATCGTCTGCATGATTTTCTGCTTTCGGCAGGTTTCTTTATTGAACACATCCAGAGCACTAGAGATGCATGTCCAAGACTGACACAGAGGATGGAACCATCTCTTAATGCTAAAATGTGAACATTAATTAGATGACACCCTCGACTGTTGCCTCCAGTGGCTTTCAGACTTTGTGATACTGTTTGTACAACGTGCTCGAATTAGATTTAGGATGGATTTCAGTTAGGATATTTTAATTGCATACACTTTTTGGCATTTCAGCCTTAAAATTCAAATTGAAACCAATGCACTGAAATCCTGCCTTGAGTTTCAGGTTAAAGGGTCTTCATTTAATTGTCACTCAAATTGCTGGTGTGTTGTGCTTTGACATGTTTTTTAAGGCGTCTTAAAGAAAATATATTTTTGATAGTTTGAGGGGTATCATACTTTGATCCCACAGGAGAATTGTTGTATTAGATTTATTAACTTGATCTGATTAGGTGTCTGAGGGATGCCATAGAAAAGTGTTTGGCTTAAAGATCCATCCAAAGATCATGATTTAGAACCCAGATGATGACGCGGGTCCTAGAAAGCAAAATTGCCTGTGTAGTATAAATCAATCAGTTACATTTCCCAGTCATGGGCAGAGGCACACTGGGTGTTATGGTTTCCATTGATGATTCAAGTCGAGTTTGAAGCATGCTCTTATTCTTCTTAGCTTGGTAGCTCTTGTTTGTGGGGAAGAGCTGCTTAATGGGTGAGAAATGGTCACGGACTATCACATTGATTTTATGCAAAATTAAATATTTGCTAGCTTTTTGTGTGTTTGTCAGACAAAGCATCAGGACTGAGGAAAACACTGCTTCCAGGCCTTTGACACTCTGAAAATGTTTTTTTGTCTGGATCCTGAAAATATTCTCTCTGTTCCCCAGGCTGTTCCTTCAGGAGGAAGCAGCATTAAGCTGTGCATTAGATGCTCCTGTACGGAGGAAGGGAGAGGGGGGTTGGACTCGCCCTCCACAATTCTCTCAGCTTCGACTGCTGATCTTCCACTTGAGAGAGAGAACCAGATGCAAACATTTCCACCATCAGTCGCTTGCAAACTAGTAAAGATGGCTCTCCAACCCAGTCTCTCTCTTTCAATAAAATGTTTTGGCTAATACAGTGTTGTGTGCTCTTTAAAAAAAAAATATATACAAAAACACCTGCAATTTGTGTTCAGCTTTAGTTTTTCTCTGAAAGGTACACAAATCTTTAGTGTTACATTTACCTTTTCTAACAAATAACCCAAATATTAGTTAGTTTGTTTCAGATTACGTATGCGTCTCACTCACGACCACGGTGCTGCATAAGATGACCTGAAAAATGTAAAACTGATCAACACACAACTAATTAGGGAATGACAAGAAGTGCACATGTGCCACATTTAGTGCAGACAGACACTGAAACGGCAACACTGACCAGTACACTTTAACACAGATGTTTGTGGTATAGCGTGAGTTAAACAGCAGAGCGTTTCTCAGCTTCAACACCTTTAAGGACTTTGGGAGACCTGAAGATGAAAATCACAGGTATTAAAAAGGCTTATGTGGTATAAGTGGGGAATTTTCAATGAACCCAGTTTTAAACTCCAATGATTTAAATAATAGTTTAATCTTAGCAATAGTTTAGGGTTTCATCTTTTAGAAAAATAAAGTAAATGTTCATGGGGTTTTTTTTTGTACCCACGTGTTGATCAGAAACTTTCCACCAAGTGGCAAGCAAAACGAGTTACGCGTTTAACTTGAAGCTTAAAACAAATTACATTTACTTCATTATTGTCCACCACTGCATGAAACATTGTTCTTCCTGACACGGGGTTCATGGGGTTACAGTCAATAACTGGTCATTTATCACCTGAAATGTGACTAATAGTAAAAATTTTCAGACACTTGAATACGGAGTTGTTCTCTTGATGCTTTAGTTTGGCCTGGGATTAATACAGACTTCCACTGCAGAGGAACAATACAGTTATTATAATGTCTTTTTTAGCAGTTAGTTATCAATAACTGCAACTAGATTGTAATTATTTCTGAAATGTTCAAACACCTTTAATCATCTAGAAAAAATATCTTTCTTTATCCTGAACAGACTCTAAACAGAATGTTTCTTTGGCCTTGCATGAATATAGATGCTGCCTTTTTGCTACAGTGAAAACTGAAGTTTAGTTTTAGCAAAAGCCTACAATTTTGGGCTTAAAAATTATAAACCATATGTTTTTTGATGGCTATCCATGTAAAATCACATTCATGTAAATTATATTTTACTTGAAAATTCACTGAAGATTGTTAACAGCATTCGAGGCAAAACCAGAAGTAAAGCTGCACTGAGGAATATTATAATGCATATGAACAATGTATCTGGTACAATCATGCTACTGACATAATTTTCATATCTGCATACACGTTACATAGTAATGCTATATGTTTGTTGTGTTCCTCCTGTGTGTGAAAACAACTCGAAAGTTCTTGGGTTTATTCTGTTCAGTTCGTGTCTCTTTTTGAGACAGACCACCTGCAACTGCACTGTAAACCTAAAGCTTGAGGTGGTTTGACACATAACATATATAAAAAATATTTTCTGTATTATATGTTTATTTATGAAAACTAGTGGGTTAAAAAAGTTTAACTACCTGTGTTAAGTACCAATTACTTAACTTACTAAATATAAAAATGATGATCCGGGTATATTATACATGATGGTTGTTCCTTACAAAACCTTAAAAGTGAATCCTATATCATTTGCCCTCTAATGGCTTGCTGCAGTAGAATCATTTGCTCTTTTTCCCGAGGGAGTCCTTTCCACTGCTGCTGAAGAAGGGTCCAAATTAACGTGTTAAATATTCATGAGTGAGTGTAAATTAAAGAACCATGGAGATGGAATTGGACTGTAAATAATATAAACACTTGGGATCAGAACAGTTTTGACTCAGTCTAATTTAAATGGACTTTGGCCCAGAAAAATTGTGGCATTTCTGCATCATGTTCACATTCAATTCAATTTTATTTGTATTCCGCTTTTTTACAATGAACATTGTCTCAAAGCAGCTTTACACAGATAATGTGGTGATAAAAATTAATAAGATGTTCTTTATAAGTGTAAGTTTGTCCCTGATGAGAGAGCCGTGGCGACTGTGGAAATGAAAGGCTCCCTGAGACGGCATAAGGAAGAAACCTTGAGAGGAACCAGACTCAAGAGGAAACCCATCCTCATCTGGGTTGCACTGAATGTCCATTAGTTACAGATATACGATGTTGTGGGGTGCAGTGATGGTGATCAGAAGCGAACTGTAGTCCTGAGTCAGTGGAGCAGTCTGTTGACATTAACTACAGTCCAATTCATTCTCAAAGCTCCCGTTCTTACTCTGGAATTTCATGGAACCACCCAAGGCGTTAATGAGAAACCGTCCCAAGCTGCACAGAGTGGCCTATAAACAAAGAGAACACTAGCCAGAGGCAGGACTGAACGAAGTGGGAAGAACTGCAGAGGGAAGAGGGGCAGGAACAGTGGTCACTGGAACCTCAGGAGCATGTTTAACTAGACAGAGAGAGAGAGAGAGAGAGAGAGAGAGAGAGAGAGGGAGAGGGAGAGGGAGAGAGAGGTGACAGGAAGAGAAGGATATGGATTATTATGTATCCTTATTGCTGTATGATAGTTAAGGACACTGTGAAGTTGGGGACTCTGGCAAGACTCACATATGGCTTCTTCTTTGGGAAAAGAGGTTTGTGGACGACACAGCGAACTGTGTTCACAGACAATGATTTCTGTAGGTGTTTCTGAGCCCATGCAGTAATTTCCATTACAGAATCATGCCTGATTTTTATGCAGGTCTACTGATGGCCAGAAGATCACCGGCGTCCAATATTGATTTCCTCAATTTACACATTTTTATATGGTTCCTATGTTCTAATGTTAATAAACATTTGATGAGATTTGTAAGTCATTGCCTTGTTACTTTTTTTCTTTTATTTACATTAAACAGTGTCCCCATTGAAACTGAGGTATTTATGCTCTGTTCTGTGTATGTATTTCCCCACACTTTTTTCTTATATTTTGTTTGCACTTTATGGACCCTGGTGTACTGTTACATGTTACACCATGGAGAAATTACAAATTTGTTCCGGTGTATACAAACTATACAGAGCAATGACAATAAAAACACACTGGACTTGGCATGATTAATGGATGATGGATCAGCCAGTGCCGGCCACCTAGCAAATAGGAGCTGGGTCAGTTGGGGCCCAAAGCTTGAATAGCTATTCCTGAGATGGGATATTAAAATCGGTATTCTATTCTTGTTATATTCTGAATATTATGCAGTTTAACAATATGTTTTGGATAATACATAATAGCACTTATCATAATAATGCCTGATCATAACACTGAACAAGTGAAGAGTCATTGCTCTTGCCTACACATTTACTAGCTCCAATTTCCCCCAACTGCTCAAGACCAGCCAAGATATAACTTTTAAATCAACAGAAGATATTTTAGGCAGAAAACACAATTATAAAACTGTAGTAATAGGTGGATTGTTTAGGCTCAGCTGTTCAGCTTATGCTCTTTAAGGCCTAATATAGCTCCTGACATAATTTTTTTCATCTGATTGCAATCTGATAGGAAATCTGTAGGTTTGTAGTTTTCATCTGTTCAAGTTGATTTTGTTTTGCTAAGCAGTGAAAATTCTTGTCAAACTTGTCAGCAGGTAGAGTTGATGCTTCTGGCTTTAATGTGTTTTGTTGTATTGTACAGCAACTTTAGCATAAGGTATACAGCGAACTATGTAAACTATGATGTAAACTTGAAAGATAAAAGTGTGGGTACAGTTGAAAATGTAAACATTTTGTTTCATTATTTTTCATATTTCATGGAATAATTTCCTTTATAAAATATTTGGTTTGAGTTGAGGGCCTCGTATTATCTTTGCACCTGGATTGTAAAAAGCAATTAACCTGTTGGAAAAAAAGAAACATGGGTGATGAGAAAAAAAAGGGGATAGAGTTAGATTATATAGATAATAGATAGATTTTCTTTATGTTCATGTGGACTTCGGATAATAGTTTTTTGTTGTGTACTAAATACATTTTACATTCAACTTGTGAAGATGTGCATCTCACCAGCTATCCAATACAATTAATTTCCCCTAGGCATAAATGTAAAACATAAATAATCAATGAAAGTGAGAGAGTTTGTTTACTTAAATGTGCATAATCTGAATGTCAAGAAATGCACAAATAGGCACAAAATAGCACTGTAATTAGCAGGTGCTAATTAGCATAAATATTTACAGTGGTGGGCTCAGGCATAAATATTTATTCAATTCATTTTTATTTGTTAAAATGGACATTGTTAAAATTATTTATTTAATTAATCTCAATAGTCTATTTTATTAATTGAATAGCTTTTCTTTTAGATGCACTGCTGCAAGTAGTACAATTTAAACTTTCTTTCGGCTTCTCCCATTAGGGGGCGCCACAGCGGATCATCCGCATGTTTGATTTGGCACATGTTTTTACACTGGATACCCTTCCTAACGCAATCCTCCCCATTTATCCGTGCTTGGGCACTAAGGTATGTGCAACCCTAATGGCTGGGGTTGGTTCTCTGACCGGGGATCGAACCCGGGCTCAGCGGTGAGAGCGCCGCATCCTAACCACTAGACCACCAGGGACCCAGTAGTACAATTTGCACCCTTCAAATCCCCAGGAAAACAATAATGCATGAAAAAAAGCAAACTCTGACAGTAATATTGATGCCTCTGTTAGAGATGAGGTATGCAGGTAGTGCAGCTGTGGCTACAGTGAAAGGAGACTGGTTGAATTGTGTTCATTAGGTTTCTGACTTTAGTAATGGCGTTCATTCTCATTGCATGAGATACCTGTCTGTGACGCAGCGCTGTTATACAGCGATTCTATAAAATATTGATGGTTTCTATAGCTGTGGCATCATAATGATGGTTTTAAGAGACTCAGGTAGGACACAAGTGAAGGCCTAGGTGTGAAATGCAATAAGATCTTTGGTAGAGCAGGATGACATAACAACCTAACAATATAACATATAACAACCTATGCTATAGCCTAAAATTAAAAGGTCAAAACTTGGCTAAACAAACAGTTAAGCATTAGAAAATGACACTTTTTTCCTCTTTTTCCTCAGTGCTTATATGGAACACAAAATCACTTTGGTGTCCATTTATTTCTGATGTACAGACATTATCCATTCTGTAATTGCCATTTCCCCTCTCACAATCAATATGTCTCAGAATATAAATGTTCTGTACACATTGATCACTCAATTTATTTTAATTACATTGTAGCAACCACAGAGAATTTTTTTAAACTGTCTGGCAATTCTGTCATTAACTGTCCTGTCCACTGCTCCTCCCTAAACACTGGGCAGATTGATTTCTATCCTAATGGGCCTCTATTAGTGTTTCCATTTTTAAAAGTTTTTCCTGTCTATTTTTTCTCAGCTCAATACAGCCGTGAGGATGCTGCCTTACAATTGCAGGTGAGCCGAAGAAAACAATATTTGGTGACTCAGAAGCATTTTTTTTTCTCTCAAACCCATATTTTGTGTTATTCTAAAAATTAGCTGTTTCAATTATTCTTGTATTATAGCATGGCTGACTGTCAAACCGCAGTCCTGAAGAGCCACAACACAAAGTTTAGCTATTTACCTCATTTAACACACCAGTCGAACCCATCAGCTAATGAGGAAAAGCTCATGGATTGAATGTGGTGAGAAAAAAAAAGGAAAAAAGACAAATCTCTGCATAGTTGTGGCCTTTGGGGTACTTGCTAATTAATTACTAATGTATGTGAGGGCTGTCGTGTCAAATCAAAATGCTGCAATGAATTTGTGAATTACTGTGCAAACCATTGTGCTACTTTTATTTTAATTTAATTTTATGCACCTTAAGAACTGAAACTTAATTTTGTTGTACCCTGTGCAATGACAATACAGATCTCTAATCTACTCTATTCTATTTGTATATTACTTATTTATAATAAAAAATAAATACAGTAACTGTCTTTTGTCATTTTTGAAAGACACATGCATGTTCTTTTTGTTTATATGCAGCAAAATGAATACATGTTCATTTTACTGTCACCTTTGGCGATAACAGTAGATTTTTCTGATTAAATATATGTAGCTCTGTCACGGTGCTGTATCATGGCCCTGACCCTGTCCTCTGATATGCAAAGAAAATAATTTTACTGTGCTATAATCATAATATTATTATTATTATGTAATATGTGACAAATAAAGGCTATTCAATTCTATTCTATTCTATTCTATTCTATTCTATTCTATTCTATTCTATTCAACACGACAAGCTTCTGTTTATATTTGAAGAATGTATTACATTTACATTTACATTTGCGGCATTTAGCAGACGCCCTTATCCAGAGCGACGTACAAAAGTGCTTTAAATCTCTAGTAGTGAATAAATCTACACTGGTACGAAAGAATACAAACTCAATATAAATATAACTCGAATTCTACAAACTTGGAAAGTGCTAATTTAAGTATTTCAGGAAGAGGTAGGTCTTCAGTCGTCGCTTAAAGATAATCAGGGACTCTGCTGTACGGACATCTAGGGGAAGTTCATTCCAACACCTCGGTGCCAGAACAGAGAAGAGCCTTGAATTGTACTTACCTCTCAATCTGAGAGAAGGTGGAAATTAATGTATTAACTCATTATATACATTTAAGTGAATAGAATACTGAACCAACATGGCTACTATTTCCTACTTTAACACCATTCTGTCTGGAATGCAGCTCATTGGAACGGATTTCACCATGCAACAAAACAATGAGCTGAAGTGTACGTCCGAACTTTGTGAGCGTTATTTAGAGAGCAAACAGAAGGCTGGAGTGATATCTATCATAGAACGGCCCGCCCAGTCACCACATCTGAATCCTATTGAACTGCTCTGGGATGAACTGGATCACAATGTCAGACAAGAATTTCAGCTGAATGTTTGGAGAAATTAACTATATATATATATATATATATATATATATTATATATATATATATATATATTCCATACAACATTTACAGAATTAATATGGGTTGAATATACAGTAGTGTGTACAAAACAATATACAATAGTTTAAGAAAAATTAGTTTGTTAGTGAAGTAACAGCCACAGGAAATAAGCTATTCTTCAGTGAGAGGGTGAGAGGTATCTTTGATGATGCCTTCTTACTCTTTGTAGACAGCGTTATTTGTAAATGTCCTCCAAGGTGGTTAACTGAGTGCCAATGATTTGTTGGGCTTCACTGCCCTTTAACGGGCTTTCAGGTCCGAAGCAGTGCAGCTGCTGTGCCACACTGAGATGCAGTTAGTGAGGATGCTCTTAATTATACAGAGGTAAAAGTTCACCAATATCCTGTAGCACAGACAGGACTTTTTAAGTCTTCTCAAAAAATAGTTCTGATACAAAGTGAGCATATGTGTAACTATTGTAAATATGTGTATACTACTGATTAATAATGGAACAGTTCAATTTAATTGTGGAGGTTAACTTTATTCTCTTTTGATGATAAAACGTTTTAAAAGAAAGTCTGTTGTAGATGTAAGGAACCAGGAACTACCACAAGGTGTCGCTCTTTGAGCTGCAGTGCAGTAAAATAGTTTTATAATTGAGAACCTCATGAAGAGCAAAATGGCAATATTGCAAGATTTCTACTGAGTTTCTATAATAAAATTCTATTATAAAAATATCCGAAAATGTAGTTTTACCTTATCACGCAGGATGCAATCCTACGTTTTACTTTTAAATATTTTTTTTTTAAGTAAAAGGAGTAGAAGATTTTACAATGGGAAGAAATGGTCAGAATTGTAACAGTGATTTCATTACATCTATATGAAAGTTCTTCTCCTTGATTATTTAACAAAAAGGAAAAGTCTGATAGCTTGTGGTAGGTATTTTTTTTTGGCAAACAGTTTTTTGTCAAATCATGAATGCAATCTGCAGTATAACTGTGACACCTGTTGTAATTACACAGTCATGATTTTGAGGGTCTCAGAGGCTCAAAAGCTCGCAGAATTAAGAGTAAATATCCATGCTAATAATTATGGTTACCAAATGTTACATAACAAAAATAAAACAAATCAAAAGGTACTGTCTTTATGAAAGCGTACATGCATCGTCAATAAATTGTTTTGTGTATGCTTATGCTTCATGCATCTGTTTTTATTTACGCACACAGCAGCCATAACATTATGACCCTATAACATTATGAGAGATGAAGTGAATAACACTGATTATCTCTTCATCATGGCACCCGTTAGTGGGTATGATTTATTAGGCAGCAAGTGCATTTTGTTCTCAAAGTTAATGTTAGAAGCAGGAAAAATGGTTAAGCGTAAGGATTTGAGTGAGTTTGACATTGATGCACGTGGGGAGCGAAGGCTGGTCCGTGTGGTCTGATCCAACAGACGAGCTCCTGTAACTCAATTTGCTGAAGAAGTTAGTGCTCGGCGGGTCACACCTGTTTTGGCAACAAACAGGGACCAACACAATACTAGGCAGGTGGTATAATTATATATATATATAATGTGTAAAAATCTAGGGTTATGATGAATATATATGAATATATACATAAAGAAAAGCAAAGATAAATGTGAGTTTTTGAGAATGTTTTTGATATTGAAAAATATGTTGCTTGAAAATCAACGGAACTACAAAACTGAACATTTAACAAAAAGAATAAAAATGCGATGCAATTTATCATAAATTAGCAGGGCTGACCTGTTATTTACTTTTGACAACTACTTTGTCACACACAACTGTACACATTATGATATTTTTAACAACTAGGTAAATGATGCATCAAGAATACATCAATAATTATTAATCAGATTTTTTTTATAACAGTATGAAAAGTATACAAATATCAGCTTTTCAAATCAAGCTATATTAAACAATGAAAAATCTTCCCCTGTTCACCATCTTCTGTATAAATCTCCCTGTTATTTCAGTAGAAGTGAAATGTGCAGTGCTGTCGAGGATGGTGTTGCTGCTTCACAGCTCCCTGGTCCTGGGTTCAGTCCTGAGCTGGAGTCACAGTCAGTATTGAGTTTCATATGGTCTCCATGTGTTCGCATGGCTTTCCTCCATGTTCTTAATGAAAAAATACAAGGCCCTTCTTCTGCTTGGAGTACTAATCACCTGAGGATGGTCCTACAAGGACAGCCTGAGTTTACATGAGCTGGGTAAGACAAAGCTGTTGTGCATCTCTGTAACTGAGGCTGATGCGATTCGCATCTTGACGCATAGTAAATGATATGAAACGTTAAAGATGCATATGAAGCAGTGATGCAATACGATTCACCCCATTATATTGCAGATCCGATTTTGCACAATTCAATGCAATACAGACTTTATTTCTTTGGTTCAGACAGACAGTAAATCATCAATTTTCTTGAGTGCCTGCTAACACATGGCCCCTTGCACAAACAGGCATTTGTAGTGCAAAAAAGAAAAAAAAAGAAGTAAACCAGATGTTCTTTTCCTGTTCGGTCTCCAGGATGCTGCTCTACCTCTGCCATGTTATCTGTATTCTGTGTGACTCTCAGGACACGTCCCGGTCTCTGTCTCGGTTTACGTCTCGGTCTCGGTCTCTGTAGTGTTGTGATACGTCAATGCACACTTTATAAATCGGTGCACCATGTTGTTACGTTTCCTGCCAATGCACCGATGTGAATCTGTGAATTTTACCATCCATAGTGTCCATAGTTAAAAGCCATTTACAGGGCACATAGGATCACTAAATAGATTAATTAAAAAATTTATGTAAATTCCATGTGATGGCCTTCAAATTCACCAGAACTCAACCACCATCGTCAAAACATGAACCGAGAGATCATCATTTGGATAAAGACTACTCCATCTCTTCAGTATAGTTAGAGAGAGTTGGAGAATCTGTGCAAAGACACATTAAAGCTGTTTTAACTATTTATTGTGGCTCAACATTTTATACTTGATGTTGTCCTTTTATCCTTTTAATTTCAATCAGCATTAGACAAACGGTGCTAATATATGTGTGTGTTTATAACTAATTCATGCTGGGAGGATAAAAAAATGATAATTGCAATAATTGGACTACAAAATATTGCAGTATACAGCTACATGCTTTCAGTGATTAAATGATCACAACATTATCTCGGCTGTTCCTGGTGAAATGGTCTTTATAAGGCATATATTAAAAGGTACTGCAGAAACAGTACAGAAATAAAAAAGTAAAAAAAATTTAAAAAGAAATAAACAAGAAATAAGAAATAAGAGATCACAAGAACCAAGAAAATGTTGCATGTAAGTCCACAGCAGTTGGCTTTAACAATGATCCCCACAGGGTTGAGATTCCTACAGCAGAAGCTCTTTTACTCCAAACCCTGTGAAGCAGATCATTAAAAAAACAGCTTTGTGCACAGGAACAGGTTTAGGTCTCCTAGTTCAAGTCACATCCTATACAGTTGGGTGCATCCAACTTTGTCAGAACAGTTTGGGGAAGAACCCAACTATAGCCACAGAGTGGCCTCCAATTAAAGAAGAAACTATCCAGAGGCAGGCCTGGATGAAGAGGAGGGGAAGATCCGAGGAGTGAAGAGAGGCAGGAACAGTGGTCACTTTAACCTCAGGAGCGTTTTTCACTCGACTGAGAGAGAGAGAGAGAGAGAGAGAGAGAGAGAGAGAGAGAGGAGAGGTGACAGGAAGAGAAGGATATGGATTATTATGTGTCCTTATTTTTGTATGAAATTTGAGGACACTGTGCATTTGGGGACTCCGGCAAGACTCACTATGGCAGCATAACTAAAGGGGGAAACAGAATGTAACACAGACAGCAGGGATCACTTAGATAAGAGACGACCCACCACACCACCATCAACAAACCTGAGTGAACATGTGAGAGTGAGGGGACAACAGCATACAAATATCCCAGTTCACCGAACACTCGATATCCATGATCCCTCAAGATCTGCTCCTTTTACTAAGAAAAATCTACTGATAAAAGACTCCTGAACACTGATTGGAAGGCTGTTTCAGATCCATGTAGGATGTTATTATCTAGGACCTCTAGTATGCTATGGCTATTGTAGATATATAAATCTGCTGATGAGCAAACACAAGCTCTAATGATAAATGTAAGAAAAGAGAAGAGAATACCATTCTAATATCTGTGGCAGCATTTTAAAATTGAATTTCAATCAATAAAGACAAAATAATGCACCCATTTGGAATAGAAACATAGCATCAAGACTAATGCATCAATTAGTTTTAATAGTAGTCACACATAGAGTGCAACATCTGATAGATCTTTAGCCTAAGTAACACTTGGCCAGTGGCCTTTTATGGCTAATGCTTTCTGTTGCTTTAACCTTGGCACAAATCTCTCTGGAAAAATAACGTCAGTGGTTTAATTAATCGTAGCCGGAAAATATTTTGACATTGGGCTGAAAAATCAGGAACAAAAACAGAAAAATACAACATAAGCATACAGTTCTGACTAATAGTAATAATTCAGTTTTAGCATTTAATGGTCTTTTCCAACGTAGCGTCATTTTAAAACGGGTGCTTTGAGGACGGATTGGACTGTAGTTGGTGTCGGCGGTCTGCTGCACAGTTTGCTTCTGATCATCATCACTGCACCCCGCAACTTTGTATATATGCTTCAAATGGACATTTGGTGCAACCCAGATGAGGATGGGTTCCCTCTTGAGTCTGGTTCCTCTCAAGGTTTCTTCCTTATGCCATCTCGGGGAATTTTTCCTTGCCACAGTTGCTCATCAGGGACAAACATACTTACAAAGAACATATTTACATTTAATCACCACATTATCTGTGTAAAGTTGCTTTGAGACAATGTTCATTGTTAAAAGCGCTATACAAAAAAAAATGAATTGAATTGAATTGAACTTACGCATGTATTTTTGTGACAAAAGAGCTTGTGGGCCTCAGCCACTGCAGAAGACATGGGTGAGCAATCGGGGCCAGATTCTGATACTAATATTTAGGTGAAAGAATGGGGGAAGTAGGGGAAAATAATCAGTAGCAAACCAACATGAAGGATAAGGAGGAGACGGGAGTCGTCATAGTCTTCATTGTCGGTTTGTGTTTTCTGATGATAAACAGCAGGGAGGTCAGGCGAGGTCTGTGTGTCCATATCACACGTAAAAGTACGCTGCACGATGCAAGGAGGCAGACAGGGGTTCTCTGGAATAGTTGGGGTAGAGAGATGTTAAATAAATCAAGCAACCTCAGGGGTGAGGGAGAAGAGTTGTAACTGACGATACTGTCTCCGGAGAATGGTCCTAAGAGATGTTCCAGAACGTCTGTGAGATGGAGTTGAATAAAAGGAAACCAACAGAGATACGATGTAAAAAGTGTGAAATCACAATGACTTCTTCTTCTTCTTCTTTCGGCTGCTCCCATTAGGGGTCGCCACAGCGGATCATCCGTCTCCATACCACCCTGTCCTCTACATCTGCCTCTTTCCTGCATGTCTTCCCTCACCACATCCAT